>PVHY01026188.1:0-17568 GCA_004024945.1 Uropsilus gracilis
TGTTATTCCATATGGATTGTAGTATTTTTTGTTCTATCTCTTTGAAGAATGCCATTGGGAATTTTATAGGGATTGCATTGAATCTGTAGATTGCTGTTGATAGGATGGCCATTTGATGATGTTAATTCTTCCAATCCATGAGCAGGGATTTTCTTTTCATTTCCTTATTTCTTCTTCTATCTCTTTTAGCAGTGTTTTAAGTTTTTTTTTTTTTTTTTTACAGTTCTTTCACTTTTTTTTTTTTAGGTTTATTCCCAGGTATTTATTTATTTATTTTTGGTGTGATGATAAATGGGATGGCTTATTTAATATCTTCTTCTACTTGGATTTTTGTGTATAAGAAATCTACTGTCAAAAGAAAGTCCCCAAAACAATTCATTGACATAGGAGATTCTTCTCATAGAGTTGAAGTCAGCTATCAGTAGTTATATTTGACAAATTCTAAAGGAAAAGTAAGGAAACACACATATCCTTACATCTGATATAAAGAGTCTAAAATGTGAGATGTTTAAAATTTGCTTAATTTTGCGCTCACTAGTAAGCAACTTTGTTGAAAATCATTAAAGTTATAAAAATTCCTTCCACCTAAGCCTATCCCAATACAATGGATAACTGACCAGCCACTTTAAACTTCCAACCAAAGAAAGGCTTAAGCAAATAAGCACATGTTTTAATTTAGGATCAATTAAAGCAAAGTCCGTTAAAATCTAGTCTCAGTAAATGAAATTCAACAGTGTTTGCTAATTGCTGAAAAAGTCAGGAAAGTAAAATTGCTTCTTTTCAGTTATCCTACATAGCACATACAAAGAAAAGTTTACCTGTATAGTGCCTTCTGTTAATAATTTAACATCAGCATTTATGTTACCAATGGAGGGTTTCTTTCTCAAGGATTTAAAAACAGCCCTACAATTTACCAAACATTTGTTTTCTGGGACAATCTATCCTATAATAAGAAATAATTCTTCTCTCAATATGTTACATTACTATAGAATTAAACGTTAAATAAAATATGGTTTGTAGGGGGTTGGAATTAGCAACAGAAAGAAAGAAATGTGTTTGAAGCTTGTCTTTGTCTAGGTGTGGCCTGTCTTGGTGTACCTTTTACACTCTTTAAGTTAAATAGTAACTATGAGCTGCCCAGTATCTTAGTTGATAGCACATGACACTCTTAATCTCAGGGTCATGTGTTTGAGCTTCACAGTCGAAACTAAAATCAACTATATATTATTAGTTCATAAACTCCCCACAAATACTGTAGAAGTAGCCTTTGTTAAAGTACTTTTAAAATTAGATAGGATTAACTTACTTTTAAAAAATTAGATACATTTAATTAAACAAATGTTTCTTTAAAAAGTTTGAAAAATTGTTTAATTTTGTGATTAAAAATTGTGATTATTCTATTTTTTTCATTCCTTCAGTTTAATTTAATAGGATTATATAGGACAGCAATTGGGATTTCAAAGAACACTTAAGAGTTTTAAGAGCATGAAAATATTATAACTGTAAACTTTTTTTGTTATCATAATTATATAGGACAACAGTAAAAACTCTTAAAGATTTTAAGAACATGGAGATAACTTTTGAAAAGGAATAGCAATGTAAGCCTAATTTCTATAAAATCATATAAGTTTTAACAACATAAGAATAACTTTTTAAAAGGTATACATTAAGGTCTGCTTGTTTCTTTAACTATTTACTTATTGACACCTATTTTAACCCTTTCAAGCGACACTGTCAAGGTATTTAAGTTAATTCTCTATGTTGTTAAAAATGTGCAAAGGATTTGCTTAACTTAATAACTACATTATTAAAGTTAAAAGTCATTTTATAATTTCATAAATGTGTTCTTAAAAACATAAAATATAAAGTTATAGATTTCTAGTAATTGGGTTTTTCATGTATATTTTATAGTATGATTCATATCAGAATTAAAATATACTTTAAAATATGTGCCTTCCATCATCACATTTCTTTGGACTAGAGCAAAAAAGAATAGATTAACTTGTTTTTAAAATCTTAGTAGTTGTTTATAAATACAAAATCTTAGTGCAACTTAAAATGTCTAAAATCATAAAAATAAATTTAACAAATAAGTTCATGTATTACTTTCTTATAGTAAAAATATACAAAATAACCAGATTGCAGTAAAATGCAGTAAGGCTTGTTATATCACATTGATTTTTTAGATTTTATTAAAAAGTTTGGTCTAGCTTTAAAAGATCTCAATTTAAAATTACCTAATAACACACACAATTTAAAGTACTATAAAAGTTTTTCTCTTTGACTTGAGTGAGATAGAGTCAGGAACAAACAGTAGAGAATTAAAGAAAGTTGGCAACAAATAGTGGATATTATTAGCAAAGTTAATTAGTCTGTGAAAGCTGAAAGGTTAGCAAAGACTCTTGCCTGGTTTGGAGACTTTTACCTGGTTTAGAAAGAACTAACAAAAAAAAGGGATTTTTAGATAAAAGAAAGCCTCATAAGCAAACTATTAACATCCTTAGTTTGGAGATTCAGAAGAAAAAAAAACAAATGTGAAAAATTAATGGGTACTGTAAACAGTGTTGATAAAATAATTACACAGTTAATTGAAATTTCTTGACAGTGCTCATTTAAATAACTTTAGCTTCAAATCATTATAATTAAATCTCATTTACACTGTTCTAAAAATGAGTGCAGTTTTTGAACAGTAAAATCAAAACTAAGTATATATATAGTAATTAGTGATATGAATAATTATTAAACTCTTATAAAAATAAAGAAAACATTTTCTCCTTCTTTTAAGAATGCTTTGTAGTTTTCTTTGTATAGAGTATCATATCATCTGCACAGAAGATGATGTTAAAAAACGGAAATACATTCCCTGTTCATGGACTGGAAGAATCAACATTATCAAAATGACCATACTACCAAAGGCAATCTACAGATTTAATGCAATTACAATAAAGATCCCAATTAGCATACTTAAAAGAAAACAAAAATTACTGAAATTCATGTGGAACAACACTTTTGTTGTTTCCTCAAAAGTCAAAATTCTCTTGACAAAACGAAGAGAGAATAGAAGTATTACAATCCCATACTTCAAACTGTACTGCAAAGCTATAATAATTAAAACAGCATGGTACTGGTACAAAAACAAGGAAATAGAACAATGGATCAGAATCCAGTACCCAGAAATAAAAACACATCTATGTGTTCAACTAATCTTTGACAAAGGTGCCAAAAAACATACACTGGAAAAAAGATAGCCTCTTCAATAAATGGTGCTGGGAAAACTGAACCATGAAATGCAAAACAAACAAACAAACAAACAAAAAAACACCAAGATAATACCTTCACACCTTGTTACAAAAATCAACTCAAAATGGATAAAACACATGGATATGAGTTCTGAAACCATAAGGTACACAGAGGAAAATCTGGGCTAAACCCTCAATGAATGACACTTTAAAAATCAATTTCTGGACATATCTGGCAAAAATGAAGGAAAACATAAACAGCTGGGACTATGTCAAACTAAAATCTTCTGTACAGCAAAAGAGACAACAGACAAAACAAAAAGAAACCCTAACCAACTTGGAGAAAATTTTTGCCCTCCACAAAAGTGATAAGGGCTTGATAACAAAGATCCACAAGGAACACAGACAACAAAACTAAAACAAGAAGCCCTGTCAAAAAAAGGGGAGAAGAACTAAAAAGATACTTCTTCAAAGAGAAAACACAAATGGTCAAAGATACACCACAAATGTTCAGCATCATTAGCAATCAAGGAAATGCAATCCAAAATGAGTTTGATTAGCCCAAATAATAATAATAATAATTAATAATAATAATAATAAAATGGGCAACAAGTGCAGGCATGGATGTGGAGAGAAAGGAACACTTTCATACTGCTGGTAAGAATGTAAACTAGTCCAGTCACTGTAGAAATCAGTGTAGGTGACCTTCAATCTAATGAAAATGGAACTAATATTTGACTTAGCAATTGCTCATCTGGAAATCTAAGCAGAGAATATCAAAATACTTATAAAAAGGGACACCTGTACTAGGGTGTTTATTGCAACACTATTTATAATTGCAAGGGCATGGAAATAATCCAAATGTCCCAAACAGAAGAATGACTGAAAAACATGTGATCTATAAACACAATGGAACATTACACATCAATTAAACATGACAAATTTAATTAAATGATAATATGATGGACCTAGAAGAAATCATATTATCAAAAACAAGTCAGAAAGAAAAAGACAGAAACCAAATGGCTTGACTAATATGTGGGATATAGAAAAAACAAACAAAAGGCCAGGAGAAAAAGTCAAAACAAGCTAATAACCAAACCAAAGTACACAACTGGGGTGGGGGGAATGTGTGGGATAATCAGGGAGGGGAGGTGGTGGGTGACCCTGTAGAATACAAAGTGCAAAATATATAAATAAATAAATTATTTTTAAAAAGGTATGCCTGCTATAAAAATAGCAATAGACAAGTGTTTCCCAGAGTATGTAGAACAGAATCCTTAAGGAGTTAAGAAGGACATGTTAGTTGGTACAGGCATTATGGAAAAAAGCAAGGAGGTTCATTTGAAAAAATAGAGCAATTATGAGGTCCAACATCCCTTACCCAGTGAGTACACATCCAAAGAAGTAGTACCTTAGGTTATTTTTGTACTAAAGAGTTAGCTTCTCTTCCTTGTTGTTCTATGTCAGAACACAACCTACTTAAGAAACTTTATATTAGATACCATTTTCAAAATATAATGGTGATTTTTATTATCATTAAATGATTACAAAATGATTGGGTATAATTAAATATAGTAATAATATAATCAATTTAGCTATTCTTGTGAGGATTTGAAAGTTGAAAATGAATCCATATAATTAATAGTAGTTGTATTTTCATAGACCTTGTTAAAAGAAACAAAATGGTAAATTATATAGCAACTTTCTACTTTTAGGAAAATCTGTCCTCTACCTATTGGGAAGAGAGCAGAATATAGGCATCAGGGACAAGTGAGTGGAGAAAAGGACCTGTTGGCCAGAGGACAAAATTTTTTGGTTGGTATTACAAATTTTGTGGAGATAATGGAATGGGTGTGATGATAGTTCACATTAAATCCTTGAAATTTGTGAGAGTCTACTTCATATTCTCACCACAACATACACTGGCTCACACAGTGGCAACTGTGAATTCATGGATATTTCAGTTGTTTTGTGGCAATCATTTCACAGAATGTACATGATAAAATAATTACATTATCAGCTCAAATATATAAACTTTCTTTTATGTCAATAATTCTTAAAGACACTGAGAGGAAATTAAAAAGGAATTCAAAAATTCATCTCTCTGTAAATAATTATCTTACTAAAGATGACATATGTAACAGTTTTCTTTAAAATTACTGTAGTTATGACATAATCTGAAAATCTAGCATATTTTATATTTTTGTATAATTTTTGAATGTCTATTTGAAAATTAGATTTTTGCTTTTACATCTGCCTGCAATCATTAAAATATCCACCACCTGTAGTATTAGGCATCCCCACTGACCCTAACTAGATGATGAATGTGATTAAAAATGAGTATTCTATATGTTAAAAAAGAATATTTACATTAGAGTCACGTTCAGAAAATCTTGAGAGTACCATTGCACAGATCATGAAATGTCAAGTTTATATACATGTCCAATTTGTTTATTACTAGCATGATGATTAGATAACCCATATCATATCAAGTGACTATTTCAAAAACACTGTAAGGGATAGGAATCACTGTTTGTAGCTGTTATAATACTGGAATACTTACATCTATCAAACCTGCTTTGATGAAACGTGCACAGTGATTTAAAGGATTATTTCCTTCTCAGTTTTGCCGCAACAAGATCCAAGGTAGCTTTCTCTAACTTTCTAAGCTGCACAGATTCATATATATATATATATATATATATATTCATTCATTCATTCATTCATTCATTCATTCATTCATTCATTCATTCATTCATTCATTCATTCAATCCTAGTGCAACTTAAATTGAGAAAACATATACTTTTAAAGATCTGTTTATCCCAATTTGTGACATCTCTTTCAGGTACATGGCCCTAGAGATTTTGAAACTCTCTGTAGCCCCAAGTGATGTCACTATGTGATCTGACTAATGCCTAGAAATTCTCAAGAGAAAAAACAGGCAGAACCATCCATTTCTCCAGAGACAGAAGACACGTACTTTTCCTCCCACCTTAGGAAGAAGGCAGTGGAAAGGTAATCATGTCAAATTTTTCTTCTGGGGATTGTAGTTTTCAGTGATTTAAATAAACTTCACTCCTTGAGGCCTAATTTAGAGCTTCCTGATATGGTGAAAACCATCATCCACTGTGCTAATGCTGCTCATTCTGAGATTAACCCTCTGAAGGTGTTGGCTAGTCCACAGCACATCCCTCTCTCTGAAGGACCTTGTCCTGGTGAAGAGAGAATCCTGAGGAATTACCAGTGTTGGTGGCTTTCTGTATTGTATTTTCTCATTGAGGTAATATTAGTTATAACACTCTATATGATGCCATCTTTCATGTGAAATAAGGTGATGACCTTCCTGGTGAAATCCATTGATTCTCCCACAACTCAAGTCTAGGGGTGGATGGATAGAATGTTCCTAGATTCCAACCCTGCCTCAGCTTTGGAAAATCTCTGTCTGCAGAGGTGTGTGTGTGTGTGTGTGTGTGTGTGTGTGTGTGTGTGTTGCTGTTGGTAGGGATTGTGGTGAGGAGAAGGGATTCTGATGTCTTGGGCTATTCTTACCATAACTGCTCAGTGTGTTTGATTCTGGTCATTGAAATCACTGTGGTCCATTGTTTAATAAGATCTGGGAGGATGAAAACTTTCAGAGTCCATGATTTCCTCTGGACACAGCACTAAAATGGTCAAATCTACCTAAGAACCTGCTACTACCTCATTCAGACATGATATTTGTAGAATAACCTTAGTTTTTTGAAATAGTATTCCAGGAACAGAAGCAGGGATGACTTTTTCTTGTTAAAACTGAGGTGAGTGTGTCAAAATATTTTTTTATGGAAATTTCCATGGCCTCTCACCAGATCCTAATAATCATTAAGCTAAGAAATTACTGATACTTTTAAAATTCCTTTCAACAATATAGGGTTGAATGAGGGTCAATTTCTTGACTAGAGTTGGAAAGAGCATAAAGATCCTTCTTCACTTCAAGGAAAGCAGGTGGAGAAAGGCTCCCACTGACTCTCAAGTCTTCATTTCTGAGCTGCTATTATTGTAATGAGTCTGTGGAGAAAAGAGATTGTTTTCATTTAGCCTAATATTTTGCACTATCTCTGTGCTGCATTACTGAAGACTTCTCATCTAATCTCACACTATTTTTGAAATATTAAGTGAAATGAATGTGATAATCATGTTAAGTTTATAGAGTTTATTCAGACATTCTTCTCTAAAATCATGTTGCAACTCTTACCTTTTACCTCTAATAAATTGTATGATCTGCCTTAACAGAAACTGCTGATTCATACCAAAGACACATGCTGATACTGATATTAATTTGTTAAAGCAAGATAAGTATGTTTGCTTCCTCTGAATTCAACTTAAGAAAAATAACTCCACTTTCTTTGACCTCCAGATCTAGCATTACTATCACATTTCCATCCTGCAGTTACAGTCACTAAGGAATGGGGGGCAACCAGACTTGGGTCCCCGAACTCCTCATCCTGCTGGGATTCCAGCTCAGCGCAGACATGGAGGTTCTTGTCTTCTGTGTCTTCCTCCTGCTGTATGTCTCCAACTGGCTGGCGAATGGTGTGATATTGGGACTCATCTGGGTGGATGTCAGACTGCACACACCCATGTACTTCTTCCTTTCCCATCTGGCTTTCATTGACATAGCCTATTCCTCTAGCAACTTGCCCAAAATGCTGGAAAACCTAGTGAAACACAAAAAGTCAATCTCTTTTGTTTCTTGTGCTACACAGTTGTTTTTGTACTTGGGTTTTGCTTGTTCAGAGATCTTGATATTGACGGTGATGTCCTATGACAGATACGTGGCCATCTGTCATCCTCTTCACTACACAGTCATCATGAGCTGGAGACTGTGCACAGTTCTGGCCATCATTTCCTGGATATTTGGTTTTCTTAATGCCTTAGGACATCTACTTCTCTTTCTGAGATTGCCCTACTGTGGAAACCAGCAGGTGAATTTCATCTTCTGTGAACTCATGGCTGTCCTCAAATCATCCTGTGGGGATACCTGGATCAACATCATTTATGTCCTTTGTTCTGGTACATTTATATTAGTGGGACCCCTTTCCTTTATTATGGCCTCCTATATTCGTATTGGCTTGGCCATCTTGAAGATCAAGTCAAAGGAGGGTCGTAAAAAGGCCTTCTCCACCTGCTCCTCCCACCTCTGTGTGGTTGGGCTCTACTTTGGCATCGCCATAATGGTTTACATGTTCACAGACAATGGCCACCAAGATGAGCATAAAAAAGTCCTTTTCCTGTTTTATGTCCTTTTTAACCCTTTGCTGAACCCCCTCATCTACAGTCTGAGGAATGCTCAAGTCAAGGCTGCCTTCAACAGAGCACTGCAGATGCTGAAGGCACTTTGAAAGAGAGGAGCAGTTTGTTCAGCTGGTGTTGCCCAGATGTTTGTTTGCTGATAAACTGGAGCTCAAGATCAAAAACAATACTTTAGAGAAAGAAGTATCTTCGCTAAATAGCATTGGGGGAATTGGACAGCTTCATTTCCCAAGAGCATAAACCCTGACTGCTCTCTCCTATCATATGGAACACTGAAAATGAATCAAATATTTTGATGTGAGAGCTGACACTTAGATTACCTTGAAGTTAAAAACACAAGTAAGACATTATGCATTGGTTCCATATATGTATTTGAGGACAGAACACCATCAACTAGGGTAGTAAATGTAAATTCACCTGGGAGTGCAATTGCTGGATCATATAGTTTGCATATTTTTATTTTATTTTTCATGTTCGATCATTTTATTTTATTAACTATGACATTATCATTCCATGGCAAAGATTTTTAAAAAAGAATACAGCACAAGGTGCCCACAGATTAATTAGAAATACTGAATAGTAATATATTTGAATCACTTAGTGTAACAATAAATCCAAAATATTTGACTCATTATGAAAATTATTTGATATTTAAGGATGAATAAGACAATGTACACTAACAACTGTAGTGTATTAGCAGAAAATGAATGAAATTCATTAGTAAATTTACTGAGTATTTATTCATTCATTTAATGAACAATTATATATATATGTATATACACACACATATATATTTCACATCTTTGTATTCCCCAGAGTTCTCCCACCACCTCCCCTTCCTGACCACTCTCATCCATCTCCCCAAATCTAGTTGTGTACTTTGGTTGTTAGCTTGTTTTTCTTTTTCCTCCTGGCCTTTTGTTTGTTTTCCCTATATCCCATCTATTGGTGAAAGCTTTTGGTTTCTTTTTCTTTTTGACTTGTTTCTTTTAATATGATTCCTTCTAGGTACAACCATGTTATCTCAAATGCATCAAATTTGTCATGTTTAATTGATGAATAATATTTCATTGTGTACATATTACACATCTTTTCCAGTCATTCATCTATTTTGGGATATTGGGTTGTTTCCATATCCTAGCAATTATGAATAGTGCTACAATAAACATCCAAGTACAGGTGTCCCTTTCTTTAAGTATTGAGGTCTCCTTTGGTTAGATTCCCACAAGAGTGATTGCTTGATCAAATGGTAGTTCCATTTTTACTAGTTTGAGGGTCCTCTACACTGCTTTCTACAGTGGCTGGACCAGTTTGCATTCTCACCAGTTGTGTAATAGTAGCCCCTTATCTGTTTGGTTAGCAAATAATTCCTCCCATTTGGTTGGTGTTTTATATGTTTTTATTATTGTCTCTTCTGCTATACCCAAGACTTTTTGTTTAATAACATTTCTAATGTTTATTTTTCCTTCATTTCACTGTTTCTGGTGATGAGTCACTAAAGAAGTTTCTGAGATGGGTATCCTGGAGTAATTTACCATGTTTTTCTATATATTTTATGTTATCAGGTTTCATGTTGGGGTCCTTTATTCATTTTTGAATTGACATTATATATGGTATTAGATAGTAGTGGTTTAATTTATTTTGCATTGCTGTTCAGTTTCCCCAGCACCATTTATTGCAGAAGATTTTCTTGTTCCAGTGTATTTTTATGCTCCTTTGTCATAGATTAGATGACACTATACGTGTAATTTTATTCCTAGGTTTTTCTGTTCTTTCCCTTTGGTGTATTTTTGTGCCATCACCATGACTTTTAATTCTATTTCCTTTTTATTTTATATTGTTATCTACCGCGGGGTTCTCCCACCACCTTATCACCAGTGATCCATCATTTTTGGTTTTGTGCCCCTCCCACTTCCTACTCCCTTTCCCCACCTCATGCTTCAATTTTGCTAAAAATTAGTTTTAAATTTTTCTTGTCTGTTTGTTTGTTTTCCCCTTTTCCCTCATATAAATGAGACCATCAAGTATTTCTCTTTTTCTTTGTAGCTTATGTCTGCTAGTCTGGTATTTTCTTGTTCCATGCATTTTGCCACAAATGACATAAGCCTGTCTTTTTTGATTGATGAATAGTATTCCATCATGTGCATATTCCACAACTTTCTGTACCATTTTTCTATTTGGGGCATTTACATTGCTTCAATATTCTGACTATTTTAAATAGTGCTTCAATAAGCATCAGGGTATATGTGTGTGTTTATATTAGAGTTTTTGAAATATTTGGGTTGATTCATAGGACTGGAATTGCTGGTTTGAATGGGAGTTCCACTTTCAGTAATTTAAGGGTTCCATACACAGCTTTCCATAGTGGCTGGACCAGTTTGCATTACCACCAGCAGTATAAAAGTGTTCCTCTCTCCATATCTATGCTAGCACTTGCTGTTACCTGTTTTGTTTTTTTTAATTTTTTAACTTTTATTTATTTTTATTCTTTAAATCACAACCTCAGTAAATGGTTTTGGGATACCTCCCTGCCCTCCTGTGCTCCCTCCATTCTCTCACACCCCACTCTTTGTTGTTTGCTAGTCTGTATTAAGTCCATTCATTTTTCTTTCCTGTGGTGGTGTTCTTTCATTGGGTGAGGCACTGTGTTCTTGCCGGTAGGTTTTCAGCCTTAAGTTTGTGTTGGGCAGGCAGCCTATATTTATTTTTGGTCTTTCTAGGCTTGCTCGTTGGATGCTGCCTTCAGTCCCATCTCTGTTGTTTTGCTGCTTTACCTTATGGTTCTAACATCAGATTTAGGGGGTCTCACCCCCTGCCTGTGTGGGGGAAGAAGTTTCTCTGTGGATATAGGCTTTTGTAATTGACATTGTAGAGCATCTTCTCTGCCTCAGTTTGCAGCTTTGTTGTGGGGCTGATGCCCCCAGTCTTTGGCTTTCCTTTCCTCTCCTCTGGTGTGGGGAGGAGTCTTGCCTAGAAGGTGTATCCCAAAATGAGGTCTTGGGTCTTCCAGACCCAGTGAGTACATAGGTGCACTTCATGACATCGTACTTCCATAGTTGTTTCTTCTGTCTCGCATGGACTGGTTCTCTCAGTTGTCCATCTCCTGTGTCCAGCTCAGGCTTGTGGGCTGCATTTTTACCTGGTCCCTCACCTGTTCTACGATTGGGTTTGTGATATGTATGTTCATCTTCCTCCTGAAGATTGGCTGGAGTGAGAATGAAATGGAAGCAGCATACTCTCCCCCACCCACCACTACCACCCTCACTAGTAGTACCTCCCTGCGTATGTTTGGGGCCTGGATGGCCATGCCCGAGTCATTCAAATCCCCCTTTGTCTGGATGTTAGGGGCAACATGCCTTGGCCAATCAGAGGTGCAGATGACTGCCCCATGCAGCAATCATCCGCTGGTGGGTGAGACTAAAAAGTCACCCAGACTGCCATTCCAGGCTCTCCAGGTTTGTTGGGGGGGGGTAACCAAAGACTCCCCTCCAGGCATGCCAACCTGGAGGGGGTGTGTCCTGTTGTCTGTTTTTTGATATGGACCATTCTTACTGGTGTAAGATACTATCTCATTGTGGTTTTGATTTTCATTTCCCTGATGTGATGTTGAACACTTTTTTATATGTTATTGGCCATATTTTACCTTCTCTTTGGAGAAGTGTCTTTTTAGATCTTCTTCCCAATTTTTGACTCGGCATTTTGTCTAGTTTTTGTTAAGTTGTGTAAGTTCATTGTGGATCCTTGTTATCAGACCCTTATCACTTGTTTGTATAGTGATGATTTTTTTTTTTTTTCGTCTAGTTGGGTTTTTGTTTTGGTTATTGTCTCCTTTGCTGTGCAGATGTTTTTTAGTTTGATGTAGTTCCAAGTGTTTACATTTTCCTTCATTTTTGTAGTATCTGTAGACGTGTCCTGAAAGGTCTCTGAAATCTAAGTCTGGAGTGTTTTGCTTATATTTCTTTCTATGTACGTTATGGTTTCAGAACGTACATCCACGCCTTTCATTCATTTTGAGTTCGTTTTTGTACATGGTGTGAGGGAGTGGTCTAGATTCTTTTTTTTTTTGCATGCAATGATCCAGTTTCCACAGGACAATTAATGGAAGAAACTATCCTTGTTGGATTTAGCCCTTTTGTCGAAAATTAGTTCACTGTACCTGTGTGGCTATATTTCTGGGCATTCAATTCTGTTCTATTGATCTGTGTGTCTTTTTTTATTCCAGTATACCTATGTTGTTTTATTAGCTGTGGCTTTGTCATATAATTTGAAGTAAGAGCGTGAAATACCTCCACTCTCTTTTTTTTTTGGTCAGGAGTGCTTTGGCTATCCACAGACTTTTATTATTCAATGTGAATTTCAGTGATATTTTGTTCTATCTATTTAATGAATGTCCTTTGAATTTTTATTGGGCTCTTGATGAATCTGTAGATTACTTTTGGCAAGATGGACTTTTTGATAATGGTAATTTTTCCAATCCATGAGTAGGGAATGCCTATTCATTTCTTTAAGTCTTCTTCAATTTCCTTTAACAATGTCTTATAGCTGTCTTTGTATAGGTCTTTCACATCTTTTGTTAGGTTTATGCCAAGGTATTTAATTTTTACTGGTGCAATGGTGAATGCAGTGGTTGCTTTAATTTCTTATTCTTTTGTCTGTTTATTTATTTATTTTTTGGCATATAAGAATGCTAGTGACTTTTTTGTTGTTGTTGATTTTGTGGTCAGGTTATCTTCCTGAACTGGTTTATTATTTCAAGTGGTTTTTCTATGGAATTTTTTGTGTTCTCTAAATAAAGTATCATATCATCTGAATATAATGATAGTTTCACTTCTTCTCTCCCTGTTTGTATTCCTATTATGTCTTTCTCTTGTTTCATTACCCTACCTAGGACCTCTAATGCTATGTTGAAAAGTAGAGATCAGAGGGGGCATCCTTGCCTCGTTCCAGACCTTAATGGAAATTATTTTAGTTTTTCCCCAATGAAAATGATGTTTGCTGTGTGTTTGTCATAAATGTTTTTGGTTATGATTGGAAGCTGGACTTTGTAGATTGCTTTTTCTGCATCTATTGAAATGATCATATGGTTTTTGGTTTCCTTCTTTTTGATGTGATGAATTGTATTGATTAATTTTCAGATGCTGAATCATTCTTGTGTTCCTGGGATGATCCCTACTTGGGCTTGGTGAATAATCCTTTTGATTCATTGCTGAATTCGATTTGCCAGGATTTTATTTAGAATTTTTGCATCTGTGTTTATTAGAGACATTGACCTATAGTTTCATTCTCTGTACTAGCTTTATTTGACCTTGGTATTATGTAATGTTTGCTTCATAGAATGTATTTGGCAATTTTTCTGCTTTCTCAATTTTTTGGAAGAGTTTTAGCATAGGTGATATTTCATTTTTGAATGTTTGGTACATATAATTTGTGAAACCATCTTGTCCTGCACTCTTGTTTCTAGGAGGGTTTTGATGACTGCTTCAAATCACTGCTTGTTACTGATCTGTTTAACTCCTTTATTTCTTATGTATTCAACTTTGGGTGGCTGTATAGTTCTAAGAATTTATCCATTTCATCCAGGTTGTTGTATTTGTTGGCATAAAGATGCTTGTAGTAGGCTCTGTTTGTTCTTTGGATTTCTGCTTTGTCAGTTGTAATTACTGCTCTTTCATTTGTAACCCTGTTTATTTTACTTTTCTCTCTTCTTTGTGAGCCTTTCAGAGGTCTATCAATTGTGTTTATTTTTCATGGAACCAACTTTTGGCTGTGTTTTTCTTTTGGATTGCATTTTGATTTCTAGATTATTGGTTTTGTTTTTTTTTTCTTTTTATTGTTTTCTGTTGGGTTTTGGGATTTTTTGCTATTCCCTTTCCAGTTCTCAAGCTGGGAGATTAGTTTATTTCTTTGGTTTGTTTCTTCCTTTTTGATATGAGCCTGTATTGCTATGAACTTTCTTCTTAATACTGCTTTTGGTGTGTTCCACACATTTTTGGATGTTGCATCATCTTTGTCATTTTTTCATGTGCCTGTTGGCCACTTGTATTTCCTCTTTGGAGAAGTGTCTTTTTAGTCCTTCTCCCTATTTTGATTGGGCTTCTTGTTTTGTTTTTGTTTAGTTGTGTGAGTTTCTTGTGGGTCTTCATTATTAAACCCTCATCACTCCTGTGGAGGGCAAATTTTTTTTCTCCTTTAGGTTGGGCTTCTATTTGTTTTTTCTGTTGTCTCTTGTTGTGCTGAAGCTTTTTACTTTGATGTAGTCCCATCTGTTTATGTTTTCCTTCAGTTTTTTGCCATCTGTGGATGTGTCCAGAAAGGGTAGATTTTTCTTAGCTAGTATTTTTCTTAGAGTTTATGTTTTTGTTTTTCCTTTTTGGAATTTTTTGAAAATGTAACTCCAGTCTCTTCTTGCCTAAAGTGTCTCTTCAGAGATGTCTGATATCAGTCTGCTAGCGTTTCCATTGTATGTTGTTGTCCTTTCTTTAGTCAGTTTCATTATTTTTTTCCTTATCTTGGACTCTTGGGAGTTTTACAATTATGTGTCTTGCTTGATTTTTTTTAAATTAAAGTAACTTGGTGTTCTTCTGGCTTCTTGTATATCTATTTTTATTTCTCTCTTTGGTTAGGGAAATTCTCCCCCATTATTTCTTTAAATGGAATTTCAGTCACTTTGACTCTTTCTTCTCCTTCTGGGATTCCAATTGCTCTCATATTTCCTTTCATTAAGGAGTATGAAAGATCTCCACATTTCCCTTTGGTCTTCTTCCTTTGTATTTCTCTTTCTTTGTCTTCATTGTACCTTTTAAATTTACTGTCTTCAAGATTACTGATCCATTCTTCTATTTCTTCTAATCTATTTTCACTATTTTTTCCTGCACTTTATCCTTCTCTATGCTATTTTTATATTCTAGTTTCTACCAGCCTCTGTTTTAGGGATTTATTTTCTCTCTTTAGTTCTTCAATTTTTAATTTTTTTTAGTGCATTCATCTTTTTATACTTCCAACTTTGTGCAATTTTTGTCATTTTGAGTGTGAGCTATTCTCTTAACACTTTCAATACCTTTGTCAACCAGAATTTGAATTCCTTCTCAGACAGACATGTTATTTCTTCTTAATCATCATTATTGGGTACTGGGGATTGTCTCTTCTTCAGTTGTGAATTATTTCATGAAGGACTTGCTTGAATATCTGCATTTTTTCTTCCTCCTGTTGTTTGTTTTCTGATTTGATCTATGTGATGGGCCATTGTGGCACTTGTGTTTGATGGCATGTTTAGTAGAGTACTTTGCAAGGTTGTGATTACTTCTGTCTTGTGTTAGTGCTTCTGTCATGTTTTGCTATCTTGCTTCCATTCCTTTTCTGTGGGTTTCTGTGATAGTATCCCCTAGGAATACTTTTTGGCAGATAGCAGGTCTCATGTTTTTATTCATTTTTTTTATTACTCTTATGATTTGTCCCTGGAAGCATAGAACTTCTTGTCACTCACCTGTGAGGGTTTTGCAGGCATTTTAAAATTCCAGACCAGCAGGGTTCCTAGCAGGCATAGGGGTCCTGATCCAGCACACTGGAATGGTTGCCCTGGGCTTCAGGCTGGCACAAACCCTACTTCTATTTCTTTTAACAGTGTTTTATAATGTTCCTATTGTAAGTCTTTCCTCTCTTTTGTTAGTTTTAATGCCTGATATTTAAATTTTCTTTGTACATTGTAAATGGGATGGTTTTTAATTTTTATTAATTTTAGGATATTTTCATTTAAAAGGCTACTACTATATGTATTTATTTTGCACCCTGTTGCTTTACTGATTTTTTTTTCCAATGAGTTTTTTATGGGCTCTTTCGTATTCACAATATAAAATATCATATTATCTGGACTTTTTTCCTTCTTGAGAGCTTTCAGGCTTCCTCTATGTACTGGGCCACCATGGCACTGATACTAACTTACATGTTTATTAGAAGCTCTTTGCAGGTCAAAAAAGACTCTGCCTTGTACCTGAGCTGCTGTGGTTGAGCATGAGGCTTCCTGTGTTGGTTCACACTCTCCTTAAGCCCAAGTTGTAAGGGGGTTGGCTAATGTGCTGCCTGGTAAACAGGGCTTAGTAAGTTATGCTCCTTCCACCTGATCCCTCAACTCAGTCAACAGGCTGCTAGATGGCAGCACTTCTTTGAATCCCCAAAGATAAATTGGGCCAGGAGAATTGTACTTTTTACTCCTCTAACGATTCCCATGCTAAATTGGGCAAGTTCATGGTTAGATTAGAAAAACAGGTTTAGTATAGATATTGAAGTACTGATATATTGAATTGAGCCCATCCTGTATTTATCCTTTCTTCAGCTAGCATGTTCACTCAGTTCCACTATTGTTGCTGTGCATGTGATGAGTTTGGCATTTTTGATCATCTAATAATATATCATTGTGTCAATATTACACAGTGTTTTTATGCATGTCTATTTGGGGCATTTGAGTTTTTTCCATATCTTGGTCATTGTAAATAGTGCTGCATAACTTTCCTATCAAATTAGAGTTCTTGAGTCCTTCAGGTAAATTCAGAGGAGTGGAATTACTGGACCATATGGCAGACCCATGTGTAGTGTTTTGGGGAGACTCCATAGGGTTTTCCAATGTGGTTGGACAGTTGACAAACACACTATCAATACAGAAGGGTTATTTTCTCTTCACAGCCTCTCCAGCATTTTAGGTTTGGTTTTTTAAATGTTGTATACCTTTGTGGTTTAATATGCATCTCCCTGATTATCAGTGAGTTGAACAGTTTTCCATGTGCCTGTTCGTCTTTGAATTTATACTTTAGAAAAATATCTTTTTAGTTCTTTGCCCATTTTTTAAAAACATCAAATAATTTATTTAAATATAAATTTCACATCTTTGTAATTCCCAGGATTCACCCCCCCCCCACCCTTCCTGATCATTTCCCCTCTGTCCCACCCCCCCCAACCTGGAGTTGTGTACTTCAATTTGGTTGTTAGTTTTTGTTGTTGTTGTTGTTTTTGTTGTTGTTTTGACTTTTCTTCATAGTTTTTTGT
>PVHY01026189.1:0-17541 GCA_004024945.1 Uropsilus gracilis
GCATCAGGGTCCCTGTGCTCTCTCCAGTGGAGAGAGCAGCTCCAGGTCTCTGCCACCCCCTCCCATGTGGGGGAATCCCCCTCTGGTTCACTCCCATCTCAGTCAGTCCTCATTAAGAACAAGGAAAACAACAATCCAGCTGCAAATGTACTAGAAAAGAGAGAGAAATAAATAAGGACCCTGAATACACTCATCACCAGCCCCAAAAGAGCATGGTCAGAACCATGACATATAAGACTATAAGACCAGCTAGAGTGTAGACAAGTAACAGAGCAACATTTACAATATTTCCGGTGCTGGGTGCTAAAATCTTTGTCCAGAGACACTTTCAAAATGAGCAAGGAGGCCCCTTTCCCAGTGGGAGAGGAAAGCCAGACCAACCTTGTGCTGAATCTGTTCCTACCGGGGAACTTGCCCGCTGCCAGCAGTTAGGAGATGGTCTCCCAGTGCCAGGTGCTAGAACTATAAAGCTAAGAAGCAGCACCATGGGACAGACATCAGAATGAATGGAAGAGACAAACAATAAGAACAAGGAGGCCCTGAAACCAGAGATCGTAAAAGTCAGAGAAAATAAGATTGTCTCCTACACCACAAGATATGCCACAATGAAGAAGCTTGGAGAGCCACTCCACACACCTGCCCTGCAGGAGGTTTTCTAACATGCTCAGGTGGGTCACCTGCCCCAAGGTTATCCTGGAGATTGGAACAATCTGATCTGCATGCAGTGCTCCCAGGAACGTGGGACTTCACCCCGGTGGACACTGACCCAGAAAGAAAAAACAACAACAACAAAGAGACCAATGGACTAAACCTCAACCAACAACTGAGAGTGGAACTAGAGTGACCAGAGGGGGCTACTAGAGGAAGAGGAGAGGGGAAGGATCATTCCTGAGGGGAGCAATAACTTTACAAACCTGAGCCATGTACACAAACAATACTATAAAATTTTATGAAAAATAAAGATGACTAATGACCCATACAATTAAATATAGCCCATGACATTAGTCCGGAATCTGTTCTAGTGGGAAAAAACATGCTGTGCATGTTACTGAGACAAGTGACAGCTTTGTGTATAAACAGTTTCCATAAAAGTATTGCAACAGGCTTAAATTTACTCCTGCAGCCAAATCTATTTGCCATTGCCTGAATTTTCCATTTGTTTGCTCACCATTACTGCTGCACAGAATATTTAGGCTATTTGTTCATGTCCTACCCACTTCAAACATGAACAGCAGACTTCATGATCACCCAGAAGGCTTATCCAGCCCTTTCAATCTGGGCCAGCTAGTTTTCCTCTGAACCCAAAGAATCTGTTTCTGCACTGTGTACATGATGCTTGCTTTTTCAGTTGTCTGCTGCTATAAATATATCTCTCCAACTAATCTGAAAGCAAACTATCTAGGAAAAGTTGCATTATGCTTTCTTCAACCTAATAGACCTAATTTATGACAGCCTCTAATCTGACATGCTAATCAGATAGCATCTAATTTGAGAGGCTGGTAACATGCAGGGAGACACTACCCAAAAATGCCTAAACATTGAACATCAAGATAGCAGTTCCCATCCTTGTTTATCTAATTTGATTTCTTTTCAATAGATATCTTTGGCTAAATAAACAACTGAAAGACCAAAAACTTATTACATCCCAAGGAAACTTTGCTAGACAAGTGCTATGTATCACCTGTCATATATATGTCAGTTCCAGGCTTTCTCCCTCATCTGTACATGTTATAATTTTCCACTGAGCATCAGAAATGAAGGAACCCTACAGCACAAGGTATACCCAATTCATTCTAGACATTTCTATTGTCTCACAACAATGCTGTCTTCTAGGTAACTTTCTCCTCTGCTTTTTGAAAAGCAATACAGACATGTCTGTCTTAGGGTCAGGGTGACCTACTCTTGAACATACATGCACATAATAAAAAATTTGCTATTTCTCTGGTAGAAAAGGAAAAGCCAACTTATCTGAGGTCACCTGGCAAAACTGAGGCAATCTCAGCCCTCTTCATAAAGTCCTGAGCCATGTACACAAACAATACTATAAAATTTTATGAAAAATAAATAAAGATGACTAATGACCCATACAATTAAATATAGCCCATGACATTAGTCCGGAATCTGTTCTAGTGGGAAAACCAAGCTTAAAGGAGGATGTGAGCAAACAGGAGACAGAATTAGAAACAGGAAAGATGCTCCTTGTGGGAAAATATCTTGACATTGGAGGAAGACTAAACCCTGATAGTGGAAGAGATCAACGCTCCCTCTGAAATAAAAGCAGCTTTTACTAAAAGTATCCATGGTAGTCACTATTTTTGAGAATAATATCAGTCCTTCTGTGATTAGTAGTTAGAATAATATTAGTAGTTATGTTAGTACAAGCTGAGAAATTCAGGTCAGGAAAGACCTAGGCAACTCCAACTGTTTGACATCAGGCATCACTGACCACAGTGTCATTCCTCTGCTACTATGAAGTAGGATTCTTCATCTTATCACCTCAGGTTTTTACACAAATTGGTTCTATGCAATATTGCACATGAGCTTATGGACTAAACCATTAAATACAGAGCAGATGACAATGAACACTTTTAAATACTGACCTCCTAACAAAAGGGGAGAAAAACAAAGGTACTACACTTGGACACTTCAAATAATACAAAGTCATTATAATTTAAAACAGTATGGCAAAATGGATGGAGCTGGAAAGGACTATGCTAAGCAAAATAACTCAGAAGGAGAAGAAAATTTTCAGATGCTCTACTTCTAGGAAGAATATAGGAAAACCGAACAAAAGCTCAGGAATAGAAGAAACTTGCAGGCAAATCACAGATCTGCAGGGCAGTGGGGAGGAGAGGGTGACCCCACCATTTTGGATCACAGGTGATACACTGAGTGATATACAGGGACTGTATCTGGCAGAGAAGTCAAATATTGTACAGAAATAGATGATGATGTCAAAAAAATTTTAATAAATTAATTAACAAAGAAAACAAAAACCAAAAATCAATAAAAATTACACAAACCAAAAAAAAAAAAAAGATATAAGTTCACTTAGCCTAATAGCAGGGAAACTGCTGACGCTCTCTTTATAGGCGATACAAGCCCCATGGCGCCCTCTGCAGCCAGCCAGTGCGTCAGTTGCACCTCTGCAGGAGTAGTGGATGGAACAGTCAGAACAGCAAATGACCCCTACCTGCATCCAAGGCTTGGGTATTAGCTAGCAGCTTAGCATTACCCTCACGCACCACCAAACTTCCTGAAATAGATGTTCCCATCACACACTGCCTGCCTAGCAAAGCTTCCCCAGGTGAAAGGGAAACCTGCTGACACCAAGTAAGTCTCAGCTCTGATTGTGGAGGAACCCCTGTGTCATCTGGCAAGAGAGGTAATTACAGTGCAGAAGACAAAGTAGCCCCTCTCCAGCAGCCACCCAAGCCTCCTCACTGAGGTCCTGCCATACGAGGCACCCAAGAGTCCTCTGATTGGGCCCAGGGAGGGATGCAGATTCTAGAGGAAATGGAAGGACTGTGAGGAGCACAGAAGACAGTCTGGGCACTGAACTCTAGAGCCACCAGCACAGGACCTGGTGACTCAGAGCCAAGTGCTGCAGACGAACCCTTGGATTCCCACACAGGCCCACCTACAGATTGTAGACCTGAAATGACAGCCAGAGAGTTGGAGCACAGAGAGACCACATACTTGATGACTTGAGCTTTCAGAGCCTGAGGAAACAGCAACTGTTGCAGGATTCTGGCAGCTTATAGACAGGACACTGCTCCTGACATTTATCCTGTAGACGCTCATGTGAGTGGAGGGGTCACAGACCTGCAGACCTTGAGGGGACCCTGATCACAGGGCAGTGGTGACTGGAACTCCCTGAACCCCAGACCTGGGGGGTCAATGTGCCAGTCTTCAGCCTGGGAGAAAAGAGTCAGGCCAGCAGCTGAAGTAGAAGATCCAGCTCAGAATCTTGTTTCCTGTGAAACACATGAAGTGAGCCTCTGGGGTGTCTAACACATGAGTCCTCACTCCCCACCACCCACCCGACTCCCAACAAAAACTGTGGTGGCACAAGTTCTCTATGCTCATAAAACCAACTTTTTCCATATTCTTTCTCAAAAACTCACTTGGTCATACTCTCTTCAGCTTCACCCACTTCCTTCCTTTCTTCTCTAGTGATTTTTTCAGCTTTAATCCCATCCATTGAGATTTGTGTCCAGATGTGTTCATGGAACTGAGGGAGAAGAAGCTGTCATAAAAGGGCCACATTCCCCCTCCTTCCTGACCTACTATGGTGATCCCTTCTTATCCCAAAAGATCATTGACCCTCAATGAACTGCTCCTTATTCATATGAGAACTAAAATCTTTAAGTGCTGTAAGGATTACTGTTCTTTATCAGGTCCTCACCAACTTGTGAATTCAGGCAGTATTTTACATGACTTCCTTTAAAGAGATAACTATCCCAAATATTCAGCAACCTGCCCAAAATAAGACAGTGAACAAGTGAGAAGCAGCCTAGAATAATTACCCATAAAAACACAGCTCCTCCCCAATCAGCTCCCCATCAACCCATTAGAAACCCATTTCACACTGCAAACTCGGGAAACATCACCAACCTCTTCTTCCTCCAATTTTCAGCTCACCTGTGTGTATGAGCACCTCACCTGCCTGGCCCCTTCCTGTCCCACCTTCCCCCTCTTTTCCCAGGTCCAAGAAGGGTCTCCTCTGCCCATCAATTGAAGATCTTTATGTTCACATCTGTCCTTGTGTGTGGACCCATATGTACAGTTGTATAGCATATATGTATAGTACCGATGAAGACCCACAGATAGAGTTAGGGTTGTGGGAATGGGAAGAAGATGGCATCTCTCTTCCAAGGTGTGCTGTTACCATGCCCAGTTCCAGGCAGAGACCATGTGCAGGAGGACTGAGTAACAAGTACTGCCTCCCAGGGATGTCACTTGAGGCTCTACAGGACCTCAGGCTAAGTGTGGGGAGACACAGCTAGTCTTTGGGAAAACGGACACATGCTGGACCTAGAGTTTGAGGGGCAATAAAGAGGCAGCCCCAAATCCTGGACACCCACATAACTGCCTCTTCTCCCTGTGCCTCCTTTTTGCCATGGTCATGGGGCCAAGAAGTGCATCGTTCCCCTTTATCCGGAAAAGCAGTGGATAAAGAGGAACAGAGTCTAACGAGAAAATCCTCTGCCAAACGCAATCCGGCCTGAGTCACAGGACAGCTTCACCCCAACTCAGCTCTCCCCAACTCAAGGACCTCTTGACTTCAAGCCAGGAAATCAAAGGGCCTGGGGAAAATAGTATTCAGAATTTCCCAGTGAGAAGGGACCCCTCAAAGTCAGCTAGAAAATAGAATGGTGAGGAGTTCTTGGTTGAGGGGAGGAAGCTGAGGCCAAGGAAAAGAACCTGTGCTGACCATGTCAGCACCTCAACACCTGCCCAGCTCCCATGATGATCAAAGCCCTGACACCCAAGTGCTCTGCTGCCATCACCTCAGAGCTCTGACCTCCAAGTTTGTGGCCATAGTCCTGGCTTGGAACCGCTCTCCAGATGCCTCAATGGCCCTGTGCTTGTAGTCTGACTCACCCCTGCACAGACTAGCCTTGATTTCTCTTAGTTGGTTCTCTTCCCTAACCACTCAGCCCTATCCTGCCCCTCCCTCCTGCATCCAGGGCTTCTCTGTTAGCCAGGCTGCAGTGTGATGTAGCACAGGTCTGACAGGAATGATGCACCATCACCTGGAAAACCAAGGTAGGGAGATACACATTAACTATATACATGGTCCATAGCGTAGGCTCAGAAATCTACTGAACAAACTGGGGCCACCCAAATGACCCTAGTGACAGGAGCGACCATGGTCCCTAACCCAGGCCTCTTCTCCTCCAGCCTATCACAGCAAGGCAGGGTGACTGTCATCTCTTTGTGGAGCACTCCAGGGTTCTTGTTCTGGCAGCTTCCAGCTGCACGGAGAGGTGGAGCATCTCACAGGCAGAGCTGGCCTGTTTGGAAGAGATGGAATTAAAAAACAAATGATGTGTTATTCTTCTTATTTTTGCAAAACTACTTCCCCAGCTCCCTTTTAACTTTTTCTTCATAAACCCCCAAGCATCCATTTGTGTCTGCTGACCTCTGGCTCTCTCGCCTGCACTTCACTCCTAGCCATGCTGTGAGTAGGTCCATCTCTATGGAGACGTTGGTGATAAGTCTTCATCACTGCCTCCTATTGTGGCCTGATTCCCTCTCCTGCCAAGGTGCCAGGGCACCTGGCCAGATGAGCTACAAGGACAAGGACAGGGACCTGCGGTCCTGTATCCTGTGGTTCCAGCTGCCAGTGTCTCCTACCCAAGCAGTGAGCAGTAGTCATGCTTGCCTGTCGCCTGTCACTACCATGAGGAGTTTGAGGCAGCATAGTCTCATGTCAACCCCAGGGAAGGGAAGCAGTGGATTGATCTCCAGGGAGAAAATTAAAACCAGACTCAAGGGACAGAAACTGAATGTGTGAGAACTACATCAAAAGTCAGACTTGACACTCTTTAAGAAAGCCTTATTCATATAAATTGGAACTTCTATTGAGCAAAACAAGTGGAGTTCCTTGAAAATTAAAATTCCACATGACCCAGTCATCCCCCTTCCGGGTATTTACCTTGTATATAAAAACACAAATTTGAAGAGACGTCTGTGCCCCCATTTCTTCAAATCATAATTTACAAAAGCCCAGAGCTGGAAACAACCCAAGTGTCCACAGACAGATGACTGCATAAAGACATAGTTGAGATACTCACTGGGATTCTACTCAGATATCAAAAAGATGAAATTCTGCCATTAGCAACAACAGGGATGGACCAGCGGGTATTATGCTTGGTGAAATCAGATGGAGAAAGACACACATAAGACTTTATTCAGAAGCGTTTCAAAGAGAAACAAAGCAAATGAAGTGAATTTCAAAACTAGTGTCAGAAGATTCATGCTTTCCTCTGATATTCACCAGACCATACCCAGATTTTTGGCTCTCGCCCTGGCAGAAGACACACGAAGACACACACACAGAGTCAAGTTTCCCTCTATTGCTGAACACTCACACTCTCTCTCTCTCTCTCACACACACACACACACACACACACACAGTCTCACACATGTCCTCCATGGGGGCAGTTCCAGGTTACGACTATGTTTTATTGAAAGAAGTGGTAAGTAGAGGACCCAACTCACCAGTCATTTCTCCCCACCAACCACAAAACCATGTGGTGCCAGCAACAGACTGGAAGGCTAGTGTGTGATGCAAGGACCCCAAAGTGAGTTCTCTCCTATCACCTCTCAGGGAGGCAGCATTCAGGGTGGTGTAAGAAGAGAAAAGATGACTCAAGAGTCCAAATGGGTTGGAGTAAAGAGAAGCCCAGCAGGACTGCGCCCTATGACCTGCTCTACAGGAGCAGGTCAAAGTGCAGCAGCCGTCACCCAAGGGCAGTCTCATATTTATTAAGCTCAGAAGCAGGATGAAGTTCAAGGAAGGCGGGTAAACTCGCAAGTAATGCGCATGCGTGGGGAAGTGTCTTCGCGGATGGACATCGCCTGGCACCAGCAGAATGAAGAGGGGAGAGGTGAGAGCAGGGGCCACAAAGATGAGGTGGGGGCACCTCTGTCCAGCCTCAGGTGGAGACCTACACAGAATAATCAAAGTGGACGGGCACGGGCGGTCTGCCCCTACAGGCAATGATGATGTATTTCGTTGTGCTGTTGGTCGTGTAAACACAGTTTGGGGGGCTTGACTTGCGATTCCAGGTACACTCAGTGATACGCATTCGGGAGTTGCTCTTCCAGCACGTATTACTGCTATTCCTGCAGGGGATCATATTCTGGCTGCAGACAGCCGCGACCTGTTGCTGAGACTCGTACACAAACGTGTTAAAGGATTTGCAGCTCCCCTGGGTCATGTTGCGGTGTCTCATCCTCTGGGTGCAGTAGGGGTTTCTCTTGGGGAAACTGCCGGAGAAGTCAATGTGCTGCCGCTGGAACCTCTGGGCCTGAGTCTCCCTGCCAGGCTGGGCCCCCCCCAACACCAGCCACAACAGGCCCAGCACTGAGACCAGGACAAGGGACTTCAGCGACATGATGATGCCCTCAACTCCCTGGATGCACCTGCCTGGAAAAGAGAGAGGAGGAAGAGACAGCCTTTAGGTAAAGGACCCACACCCATGTGGCCTTCCTGGTTAGTCCCCCCATACATCAGCAAGAAGGTCACCCTCTCCCTGTGAGGTCTGCCAAATAATCAGGTGCATATTCTGTTCTCCAGAGCATTTTGCTCCTTCCCCAGCCTGTGGTAACCACTAAAGTGACATAAACTCTGTGACAGTTGTCTGTGACAACTAGTGCTTTTGAGGTAAAATACATGGGCACCTAAAGCCCCAGTGTGGACATTATTAAAATATAGGCACTGATGATATTAGCTGTGTCTGAAAAACACAGAGGTAAAAGAGGCCTATACAAGATAAGGTTACTTCTACTTTGTTGCAAATCCCAGGTGGGGAAGAGAAAATTTATCACCTAGAGGGTGTGTAGAGGGAAATTGGAGCCTTTAGCTTTTAGGAGAAAAAAGAGAGAGAGTGAGAAAGATAAAAAGGAAAGGAGCAGGGACTGGAGATAGAGACTTTCAGAGAGAGAAGATACTTTGAGGTAGAGGAGACAAGAGAATGGCAGACAGATAAAGAGTACCAGAGTGAACCAGGATGGGCAGGAACCCCCTGGAAGAGTGAGTTGGTGGTGGCAAGGAGCCATGGTGACTAGAAGAAGTGTGGCCAGTGTGGAAAGTATGGCACCCCAGCAAGGTGGCATAGTGAGCTGGCCAGGGATTTGGAAAGCTGATTTTTGCATCAGCAAATGTGGAAGAAGTTTGAAGAACCTTGGAGAAGCAGAGCAGCTCGGAATGCTGGAGAGAGAAGAAACAAAGAGAAGATGCTGAAGAAAGAATTTGCAGAGTTCCTGCCTCTCAGGTTTAGAGGGGCAAACGGGCACCATCATAGACATGTGTCTTTGGGACCTTAGGAACTGAAAATGGAGACTGGGGTAAAATAAATGGTCACTTGTGGTATTAAGGACTTTTTGTTTTCCCTGTTAAATTCCTTGTATATACACCCTGTTATTAAACTGCATTTTTGACTGGCAACTGCTATGCGCACGTGGTATGAACCTGAGGAAACCTGGGTGGCAGAAGCCACATTTTAAATGTGGCCTCTTGGTTGGAGGCTTCTGCCCCTTTTGCACCCTGATTTCATACCCAGTGCTCAGCTACCTCATTACAGGATGTACCTCAAATACACTTTGAGCCACTGTGACATTCAGCATCAGCTAATAGGGTCCCACAGTCCTCCAGCTCAAAGCAAATGCAACACTATGCCTGACACTGGTCTCACAGAGCTGCCATGTGTCCCACAGAGAGATGCTCGCCTCCACCAACCTGGGGCTGCTCCTTCTCCTGCCCCATGGCTCCTTTTCGCAGCTGGCCTGCTCTGCCCTGCCAGCTCTGCCTGCCCCCCAGCTTTCTCTGTGCTAGCCCCTCCCCCTCTGCTCCTTCCTATCCAAGCCCTAGGGAGAAGCAGCTCCAGAGAGCACCTATTAGATCACTTACCTGGGTGTCCAATTGATCTCTGGAAGAAAGAGGAAGGCCTGTTTCTGCAATTATGGGGTCTCTGGGGTGCAGACTTTATAGAACATACAAGGGGCGTGGCTTCCATGAAGAGACCAGTGGGAGGGGTAGTAGAGACTCAGTACAAAGGAAAAGGAAGCTCTACAAAGGAAAAGGAAGCTCATGGGGAGGGAAGGGTGGGGTTACCCTTGTGCAGAATACCCTCTGCTGGGGTTAGCAACATCTCCTACCTTGAGAGTCTCAGATTTTGCTGGTTCACCACGAGTAACAGAGATCATACAGCCTGAATCCAAACCCAGTTCTCGTTTTCTTCTTGGAGGCCATTTTCAACAAATAGCCCTCACAGTATAATGAAGTGCATGAAACTAACTCATGATCTGGACAGAGGGAGGTAAAAGGCCCTCTGTCTACCTAGGAGTCCTGGGGTAGCTTGGACTGGAATTTCACATCTCCCAATAAGAGTTTCTCTGAAGACAGGGGGGCGGGGAGTGGTTTCCATCTGTCTACAGCTGAATGTCTTCCCAATTCTGGAGAACTAGGGGAATGTGCTGAACCTGAAAAAAAATAAGGAAGCCAGTCTTTAGGCAATCCTGACCATTCTGCCCACCCTTCATTCCCATTATGGGGCTTGAAAATGAGTTTGTGGCAGGTCTTATCTACACTGACATCTTCTCCTTTGGTTAAAGGTTAAAATAAGTAACTACAGACAGACCAAAATCCCAAATCTCCTGTGAAAAAAAAATGACATCCCATTCTTTTCTTTTTTTATATATATATAATAATTATATATATATATATATATATATATATTCCATACTTTTGCATTCCCCAGGGTACTCCTACCATCTTCTCACCCATGGGCTATCCTCAGTGTTTCTCCCCTCCCTGACCACTCCCACTCATCCACCCGGTCCCACAACGGTCTCGCTGATGCTTTACTTTGGTTGTTAGCTTCTTTTGACTTCTCCTCTTGGCCTTTCGATTTATTTCCCTATATCCCATATATAAGTGAAACCAACTCGTTTCTGTCCTTTTTTTGGACTTATTTGTGCTAATATGATTCCTCCAAAAGTCCATTAATGTTATCTCAAATGCTTTAAATTTGTCATTTTTAATTGTTGAATAATATTCCATTTTGTAAATCCACCACATCTTTTTCAATTATTCATCAGTTTTGGGGCATTTGGGTTGTTTTCTTGTCCTCGCAATTATAAATAGTGCTGCCATAAACATCGAGTACAGGTGTCACTTGTATTAGTGTTTTGGTCTCCCTTGGGTAGAATCTCAGAAGAACAATTGACCAAACTGAAATAGGGTGCAAAAGCAACAGAAGCCTCCAACCAACAAGTCAAAAGAAAAACAAAAGTGGCACTTTTAAAATGCAGCTTCTGCCACCCAGATTATTTCAGTTTCTCACGACCCGCTCCTAGCAGTTGCCAGTCAAAAATGCAGTTTAACAACAGGGTTCTATTTACAAGGAAAATTAACAGGAAAACAAAAAGTCCTTAAAGTCACAAATGCCAGTTATCTTACCCCAGTCACCATTGATAGTTCCAAAGATACATGTCCTCAATGGTGCCCGTTTACTCCTCTAAACCTGAGACAGGCGCTCTTTAAAGTCCAGTATTTCTCCGTTTCTTCTCTTTGCTTCTTCTCCAGCATTCCAAGCTGCTCTGCTTGGTCTCCAAAGCTCTTCAAACTTCTTCAACAGTTGCTGATGCAAAATTCAGCTTTCCAAATCTGTGAATATCTTTCCATGCCACCTTGCTGCGGTGCCACACTCTCCACATCAGCCACTCTTCTACCAGCCACTATGGCTCCTTGCCACCACCAGCTAAATTTTCCAGGGGGCTTCTGTTAAAGAGTAGTCACTCGGGTTACTCTTTAACAGCCCACCATTCTCATGTCTCTCATCTCCCCAAAAGTTCTCCTCTCCTGTCTCTGCTCCTTTCCTTTTTATCTCTCTCACTTTTTTCTCCTAAAAGCCAAGGGCTCCAATTTCCCTCTACTAACCTTCTAGGTGAGACATTTTCTCTTCCCCTCCCAGAATTTGCAACAAAGTAAAAGTACCTTTATCCTGTTTAGGTCTCTGAGTTTTTCAGACACAGTTCATGGCAATGCCTAAATTTTATGAACAAATACATTGCCCTTGTTGAGGACAAATACACTTTCCACATTGGGATCAAGGCTTCAGCTGGATCAGTTTCTATTCCAACCAGCAGTGTAAAAGTGTCCCTTTCTCTCCACATCCATGCCAGCACTTGTAGCCTGCTATTTTGTTACGGGCCATTCTTATTGATGTATGACCCAAAATATCCAAGGAATAAAGTGATGTTGAGGGAAAGAGTGCTTCCAAGTCAGTGCAGCAACAGCTCTAAGATTTAGAGATGAGCACAGGTTTGACAGTTGATCTTTAAATATTCTGGAGGACTAGTGATACAGACTTCTCTGTCTCAGGCGTCAGGGTAAGCTACCCTCCAATACATGCATATCATGGAGAATTTTGCCATCTCCCTGTTAGAAAAAGAAAAGCCAACTTCTTGTCTGAGGTCACATGTCAGATGTGAGGCAATCTCAGCGCTCTTCATATGTGGGGCGTTGAAGATAGAAAAATAAATATGTCTTAGATAAAGGAACACCTCTATCTTTCTCATCCTCTCTGGAACACGAGACAATTACCAGCAAGTTTCTTATCTGTGACCACAGCCCCCTAACCACCTAAGATTGTCCCACTAAAGAGACATGTCCCTGGAAAGATAAAAGTGTTTACCCCTACAGGTATTTTTCCTATTTAGGTAATGACTCCCCCATACTGTTCACTGTTGCCATGTGTCACATACCATCTAATTCTGGGTTTTTTCCATCCTCATTGTCTCATTGTGATCATTCTTTGCCAAGGTATAAAACAGACCTCAGCTCACAATAAGACTGTCTTCATCGTGCTCAACCAAGTCCCAATCTGTGAGCTTGTTCTCATAAAACACTATCAATCTCTTCTTTGTCATCCTTCTTCTATTCCCTGCACATGGCTCCCAACATTCCTCAAGTACCTGCACTTTGACAACCAGCTTAAGGGAAGGATGTGAGCAAACAGGAGACTGAAATGGAAACAGGAAAGATGTTTCTTGCAGGAAAATATTCTGATATTAGAGGAAGAATGATCCTGAATAATGGAAGAAATCAAAGCTCCCTCTGAAGAAAAGGCAGTTTTTACTAAAAGCATCCATGGTAGTGACTATTTTTGAGAAATAATATCAGCCATCATGTGATTAGTCACTAAAACTAATATTAGTACCTATGTTAGCACAAACTGAGAAATTCAGGCCAGGACAGATGTAGGTAAATTCAGATGTTCATTTTAGGGTTTGATCAGGCATCACTGACCACAGCACCATTCCTCCACTACTATGAAGTATGATTTTCCATCATATCACCTCGTGCTTTTACACAAATTGGTTTCATGCAACAATACAGATGAATGAATGGACTGATGCATTAAAATACATAACGGAAGACAATGAACACTAAAATACAGGAAATGAATCATTTCATTGCCCATCTATGATATGCAGTTCATACTTTGTAGTCAGCTTTTTCTAGAGCAATAACTAAAAATATTCTACCCTAAAACTCGCCTTCCCAGGAAAATAAAGGCATCAAGAAAGTAGGAAAAAAATGAAACCCAGGGTAAATAATTCAGTCCCATGTGTCAAATATACACAAAACAGAGACTCATTCATACATACAGACTACATTTTCATCATTGTGAAGGGGACGCTACTGCTTGCCAAGATGGTTTCTCAAATTTACCACTGAATTAATGAAAAATATAATTCTGTGAGCAAGAGTTCCTCTCTGTTCTGATTTCAGGAGTAGGGAAATTGTTAGAAGGTGGTTTCTGCTCTTCCACCTTGGGGTAAGGGCTGAGAAACAAGGGCTTTCCAACAGGAGCTGCTGACCCCCAGACCAGGCCTCTGTTAAGAAGGACTGAAAACCAATACTAGTGTCACAGTGGCCCAATGCATAGAGAAAGTCTGAAGACAAACAGGAAGGAAAAAAATCCAAACACTCTTCAGGAACTAATACACCACAGAAAAAAAAAAAGAAAAACCTTCCCAGAACCCAATAAGGATGACATAGAAGAAATGCCATATCAGCCAGACAGGGAATTCAGGCTCAGAATGACAAAGGTATTCAAAGAGTTGAGAGAACTCCAACTCAGCATGACAAAATGAGTTAAGTGAAGAGATAGAAAAATACAAACAGGACTGAAAACCTGAGTCTGGTCCTATTGCCTTTATCTTTATCTTCCAGAATAATTAAGAAACAAGGGTGTTTTGACTTATTGTAACATCAGCATCAGAGGGGATACCATGCCCACACTTCCATGAACAGAATCAGCCATTCTTCTGGATTATTATTTCACACAATGCTTTGTGCTACATATTTCACACACACATAATCATATTAAGTTTCCCTTATAAACCATTTATGCATATTATGGATATCAGTATTCTACAAATCAGAAGACAGAGGATGAGTAACCAACCGAGTCTTATGGCACAAGTCTCATACAGGGTCAAGTACATGGACACGGTGTTTCAAAATCTACACTTTTCACCACCATACCATAAAACTTATATAACACTTTCATTTATAAACAAAGAAAATACATATGTAATTGACTTCCTGTGCTGCCTGAGATCTCACTTAACATCCCTGTGTACTGAATATGCAATGGGTCTGTTTCCCTGGAACACAACTTTCCAGTTTCCTTGGAAAACATTTTATCTTCATTGTCTTCAAACAAATCTCTGCACAATTCCATGAGAGGTCCTGAGCAGGAAGAACTTGTTCTAGTTGAAGAAAAGAGGGAAGGTCAGTGTCTTCCTGATCAAAGGGATCAACGGAATTTAACAAAATTAGACTTCAGGTATGAGAGACCAAGCTCCCACACAAGAAGGCAGGCCTTCCTGGTGCAAGACTAGGGGTCACCAGGAGGCCATTGTGGGCTGAGCAAGATTTAGTTAAATCTTACTCTACCCTCTGCAATGAAATGGGCTGCAGCATGGGTGACAGTTCACACAGCACCCACAAACAGAGTGGCTGTGCTCTGCACAGACTGTACAGGCAGTCTTAGGACAGCCACGAACAGGAAGACATCAACGGTTGGCATGTCCCTATCAGCAAGTCAAAGGCAGACATTGCAGAGAACTCCAGGCTGACGAAATTGCAGACGTTGGTGTTCACATTTTTGCACTTGGCCCTGAAGAAGATAGCCATCAACTGTGAGGCCTCATTGTAGTTTCTACAGAGATGCAGAGAGCTTTTCTTGGCACAACATCTGATAGTGTTCCTAGTTTTCAAAAAGTGACGTGGTAATACAACAGCATATTTCTAGCTTTTCCTTTCCAGGAAACTTGAATCATACCCAGGGAGGATCCACTAACTTGGCCAGAGAGGAAGTTTACGTTACTGAAAGAGCCTGTAGATGGTGCCTTTTCCTATTTAAAGACAAAATCATGCTGAACTTACAGTGTGTTGTGATTAACATCAACTTACATTTATTCCTGCTTCATAGAAAGAGGTTCTCTCTAAAAGGTCAGATAATCAAACTACATCATTGGTACTAGTCCAGGAAGGAAAGGAGAGCATTTGAATCTGTGCAGACTAAAGCTATGGAATAGCCCACCTGAAGAATCATTAAAGATGTGCTTTGAGTTCCATGTGAAAGGAGAAGCAAGTTTGCCAACTGGGCATAGTTTTATGTCAGCTGCTTCTGAGGACACATATAACAAGCCAATGGGACAGAAACACAATGTCCCAGGAGTCAGGAGGGTACCTCCTCTGTGAGAATGGGTAGGGTGAGACTCAATAGTTAGGAGTAATCAGAGGTGATCCTGAACTATGGCCACCTCAAAAGAAGAGGTGGCCCCCAGGCTGGACTTGATCCATGTTGGAAATGGAGTCTCATCCATCAGTGAGTATCTGCTGATACTTAAAAAAATATATTAATGAAAATTTTATGTGAGCTATGCAACTTGATATGTTAACATACAAAACCACTCCTCATCAGTAGCAGTGTGTGTCTTAGACAGAACAGATGTTCACCCAGATGTATCCCCTGTGACTTTCATATACACATTTTGCCTTATATAAAGATACTTGAGACAGGTCTTTCTGCCCAGTGTGGCTGCACTACAGAGTGCACTACATCTAATTCTTTTTATGACCCCATCACTTATCAAAGTGCTTTCTGTATAAAAAACAGGGGGGAAAGTGTGCTTTATGATAACAAATACATTCTTATATATTATATAAAACCATGTATATTTTTCATATATTCATGTGATAAATGTGTTATATATATATCAATTGCATATATATATATATATAAATTGCAACATTTCAGCCAGAGCAGAATTTAAGGCATGGCACCATTAGTTGTGTATGGAGTGCTGTCCACATCACACTGTGTTTCCTATGGTAAAATGGTGATATTTGCAGATGAGGGGAATATAGAAAGGTCACAAACAATGATGTGGATTGATTTTATTGGAAAGTCTATGATTTCTCATGAGTCTTTTATCCAATTTGCTAACCTAGAAGCTGGGTCAGAGATTTAACATCTTTTAGCTCAAGGCCTTCCCGATCTTGATACATTTTCCCCCTCTGTAATTTTTGACTATATAGCCTAGAATGCTCATCTTTTCCCTCTTGTAAACCTCTACTTAATCTATATGGCCTTTCTCAAATGAACTGTAATTCTGCAAACATTCTTTATCCCATTGTGCCAAGACCCTTGAATTCAGTAGTCCCGTAAAGCCACCTTCACCCAGTGTTATTATCTCTATCACATGATAACAGCTATTGTATCATCATAGTGATTCTGCTTCTCTGAGACCAAGAGTGTGCTTCCTGCATCAAGTGGACACAGTGTTTTATCCAGTCATGGTCATTTTATAAATAAAAAGTTTCTTGTTAGCATCATAAAATAAAATGTACAGAGAAAATAAAAGACATCTGAAGGCAGACTGTTTTGTAGAAAACAGCACCGGTGGTTAAGCACACAGGATATCTAGCATGAAGTTGGAAACCTGACATGAAACCATATGTTCATTCTATAGTAGACTTCACAGCGAGACTCTCCACTGGGTGTTTTGAGGTTATGCTACTTCACAGGACATGAAGGCAAAAAGCAGGCCAGTGTTAAAACAGGAGCAAGTGATTTCAGTGGTAGGGGAGCAAAAACAACAGCAATGAAAAAACAAGCAGCAAATGCAAAAGAAATAACACAAGATTTTAATTCCCTGCAGGATTTTACCAGTAAGAAACACAGAGCTCAAGTTCATAGTTCACGGAGGTGATAAGACGGAGAATCTCTCGTGATGCTCTCGTGAGTGTGCAGAGGTGGCAATCACTGAGCGTGGACTGCATGACAATTATTCTGTCTTAATATAGGCCACCGTATATTTTGCCATGAATTATATCAGCGAATTTTGTGTGGAGAAGAGTATTTTGATTTCTGCACCGACCTGAAATACTGTTCATTCTCTGCATTTAAACATCACATCACTGGTTGCACCTATTTATGTGCTGAATTTCAAACCACTGAGCCCTGGTTAAATGGTGCAGTGGGGCATGGAAGGAGCTGGCCGTTCCCCAGACCCTTGGCAGCAGTAGGAACAAAGGTGGAGGAACCAGGAAAGTGACTAAAATGAAAGTGGACCTGAGGGTCTCCTGCCGTTCTGCCCAGCTCCATTTGTCCCTAGTACCGGGCCTGCCTTTATATCCTCCAGTGTCTGCCCCAAGTTGCTTATAAAATAGATGTCTATTCTACAGTCAGTGATTATTTTTCATTAATGTAGCCCATAGTCACA
>PVHY01026190.1:0-17571 GCA_004024945.1 Uropsilus gracilis
GGAGCCATGGCGGCCGGCAGAAGTGTGGCCAGCGTGGAGAGTGTGGCGTTGTAGCAAGGTGCTGTGGAGAGCTGGTACCTAGAGACGGCCAGCGATTTGGAAGGCTGATTCCTTCATCAGCCACCGTGGAAGAAGCTTGAAGCACCTGGGAGAAGTCGAGCAGCGTGGGACACCGAGAGAAAAGAAAGGAAAGAGGAGATGCCGGCGAAAGGACTGGACTTTGCGAAAGTGCCTTCCTCTGAGGTTCAGAGGGGCAAAGGATTCGTCATTGGACTGTGCACTGTGCCTTGGGGGCCTTTGGGTCTGAGAATGGTGACTGGGGTAAGATAACTACCACGTGCAGCTTTCACGACGTTTTGTTCTCCCTGTTCAGCTCCCTTGTTAATAGAAGTCACCTGTGGTTAAGTGGTATTTGGAGTGGCAACTGCTAGGCGCAGGTGAAACGGACCTTGGGGTTTGCAATTTGGAGGCTTTTGCCTCGTGCCCCGACCCGATATCAGAACCGCAGGCTCACATTGCCCGGGGTACCACAGACTCAAGCAATCCCCAGCTTCAGCTTCCCAGGTAGCTGGGATTACAGGTACGCACCACCACACCCAGCTCTTTTTTGGAGACTAGGTCTCGCCATGTGTCCCCGGCGGGACTCGAACCGTGATCCCTAGTCCCGGCCGCAGCTTCCTAGGCTGCCGCTTACAGGCATATGCCACCATGCCCGACTGTGGCTCATTCCCGCGGGGGTGTTTAGTTCATTGCTGTCAAGTTTCTTAAATATTTGTGCGTTGCTGTGGGTCACGTGTCTGGGGGTAGAACTGCTTCCTCAGAGGTGAGCTGTTGGCTCAACAGCAGGCAGCAAGTATGGATTAGCGCACATATCTTCCGGCAACATGGTGTGTTTCTTTGTTATACCCAAGACCATGGCGGCGCTTCAATAGCAGGAATTTATTTTCTCACATAGTAAAGTCTAGAGATTGAAGGTCAAGGTGTTGACAGCTGTGGTCCTGCTGGTATCTCACTGTGTCTCCACCTCCTGCTCTCCTCAGGACATCAGACATGGTGGAGTCAGGCCCGTGCAGATGACATCACTTAATGACCCCCTTAAAAGCTCCTCCTTCTAAACACGGACCGTCACTGAGGTCTTGGTGGTTAGTACTTGAACAGGCAAGCACAACATCAGCCCACAGCAGCCGGATGTACTAAGATAAGTTAGAACTTCTATTTATATATTTATAGATATATTTAAAGCTAAACCAAACATGGACTCATCATTGAGTTGATCATGATTGAAATCAGTACATCTCGGGGGATGGCTGCCCAGAGGTTCCCACTGGAGCGGTGTAAGGAGAGAAGGGGACACCTGGACCAAGGTTTCAGGCTGCGGTGGGCAGCAGGGAACAGCTGGCAAAGACAGGATGCTCCTGGGTGTTGAACTTGAGTGCGTAGGAAATAGATCACAGCTGAAATGAAAAGAGAGGTGTGGCCCAGGCTGGCCTGGGAATTAAGCCCAAGCAGTCGTGGAAGGGGGAGAATGGTCAGGTTGATGATAGCTGGACAAAGACACAGGGAATGCGAGGTCACTGAGGAAAGCTTCAGGAAGCTGGGTGTGGCAGGTGTGCACTCTTCTTCCCTATGTTGCCCCTGCCCTGTCTGACATGGTCTACGGTTACTGACGGGCAGCCTTCCTGGTCAGCGTCGAGGCCACCATGCCCTCTCCCTTGCTAACTCTCTGAGTCCAGAGTCAGCTTACTCCACCAGCCTGCCCCCAGCCTGGAGAAGACACGGGACAAAGCCGAGGCAGAGTCTCAGCAGTCATGCAGTGACTATGACAAGTGCGCTGTTTCCATCACCCACCAACAATCTAGCATCATTTGTTTCTGCAGCTAATCTGTCCTATGCTGACACCAACTACAGCTGGTGACCCCTGTAGTTGGTCATGGGGGTACAGTCCTAGGAAAAGGGTGGGAGTTGCCAGGATTGGGAGGAAGAAGGACCCGAGGTTCAGCTCAACAGCTGTCCCCAGTTGTTCCCAGGATGTCAGCCCTCCTGTCCCTGTGTGTGACAGCCGACAGCAGACTCAGGTCATCTCTTCAGTACGCAGTTCTCAGCACCGTGACCTACTTGAGCCATGTGTCAGCCACACCTTCATTTTCCATTGTGGTATTAGGAGCGGAGTGTTTTCCATTGTCATCTTTATGGTTGTCTTCTGCTGTCGACAGAATGGTTGGCTTAGCATGACTCTGTGGCTCAGCTCAGCGACACACTCCTCGGCACAGGGCAGGAGGACATCTTGGTCACCCGCAGAACTGGAGATGGCTGCAGTTCACAGACAAGGGTGTGAGACCAGCTGTGGCTTTGGGGTTCATCTGTCTGGGTAACACTTCTGATATAATAAAGCCTGCACGTGCTACAGGCAGGCACTGGCAATACCAGTCCCAGCAACATCTGTCAACCCAAGGCTGATCCTCACATTGGAAAACACACCCAGACTCACTCCACCCCTCACTGCACAAAACGTGGCCATCTTCCGGACTGGGGCTGGACATAGGAGTGGTGTACCTGCACATTTCTACTCCAGGGCTTCTGATGCCAGTCCTGGGGCGCTGGACACAGCTAGCAGACGGGCAGATGCTACAGGATGCTAAGGGCCTCTGCCATGCAGAGGATGCACCATGTGGGCAGAGGCAGAAAGCCACGTCACAGGAGCCATGAGAAAGCAAATTGCCACGGAGACCACATCTTAGTCAACGCTGTAGTCTTAACCGCAGGTCAGAGGCTGACACGGAGCAGTGGGGACTCAGAGGACGGAGTTCTGAAGGTCAATTCAGCCACGCCTGGGACCACCGTTCACAAACACTTAATGAATGTTCTTTGGTAGCTAAGACTGGAGAAAGGGGACCCAGTAGCTATAAGCCAGTGTGCAAAAAGGTTTACTTACCTCATTGATGGATTTTTTTCTTACACTGTTGTATACTCCAGAGTTCTCCCACCACCATGTCTCCCATGAACCATTATCCTGATCTCTTGTGCTCATCCCTCCCCCTCATTCTGCCCCCCTCTCCCTTGCTCTATGCTTTAGTTCTCATAAGAAACTTACCAGTTTGTTAACTTTAACTTTTTCTTGTCCTTCTGTTTGTTTTATCTGTATCCCACATATGAGTGAGACCATCCAGTTTTTATCTTTTTCTTTCTGCTTATTTTATCTGGCATGATAGCTTTCAGCTCCATCCATGTTGCCACAAACCGCATGCGTGTCTCTTTTTGATTGCCGAGTAATATTCCATTGTGTACATATACCCCAACTTTATCCATTCAGTTGCTTGGAGCATTTGGGTTGTTTCCATTCCCATGTCCATGTCCATGTTTCCTGTTGATTTGCTCACACGCGGTTGATGCTCAGCTACAGTGTCACTGCAGATCCACCCACGGCAGCTGGCGTTCAGGGCGCTCACTGGACGGAGGAAGGTCTGAAGAGGCTGTGCAGCAATTTTAAAACGATGCCCACACCTCTTACTCCTCAATGCAAGGTTCCCTCAGGGCCGTCTACCCTTGCCTGCTAGGACACTTCGTGGGCTTTTCCGTCCACCACAGACTAGGTTCAGGAGTCCAGTGGGCGGGGTCCAGAGACTGAGGAGGACACCTCGCTTGGCATCTCAGGGGAGGAAGTCAGAACCCCACAGGAGTTCAGCCCCTGTCTCCAGCCCTCCGCTCCCCAAAGAGGACACATGGCTGCAGCTTCCGCCACCTAGGCGCGGGTGAAATCGACCTGTGGGGGCTTCGTAGGTTGGAGGGCTTTTTGCTCCTGAGCACTCCTCCTTCTTGTTGTGAAACTGGGTGCCCCTAACCCCCCCCCACCCCAGGTTGTGGCATTTAACAAGGTACTCTGCTCCCATTGGCTGGTGGCAGTTAGCCCCGCCCCCTTAAGGTGCTCCATTGGGTCCGCCCCATTTGGTGTGGCAGTTGAAAGCTGCCAGGAGTAGCAGTTGGAAAGGGGAGGAAAAAGAAAGAAGAGGGAGCAGTTGGAAAAAGGGAGTTGGACCAGAAGCGGGGGAGGGGGGGACAAAGAGCAGAGACTAGGAGGAGACAGAGACTGTTTGGGGAGGAAAGAGAACTTTTGGAGAGAGAGAGAGAGAGAGAGAACCTTTGGGAGAGGAGAGAAGAGAATGGCAAGTGGGTAAAGAGTACTGCGAGTGACCAGACTGGGCAGAAGCCCCCTGGAAGAGTGAGCTGGAGGGGACAAGGAGCCATGGGATCTGGCAGAAGTGTGGCCAGCATGGAGAGCATGGCATGGTAGCAAGGTGATATGGAGAGCTAGTACCTAGAGATGGCCAGCGATTTGGAAAGCTGATTTCTGCATCAGCCATCGTGGAAGAAGTTTGAAGAGCCTTGGAGAAGTCGAGCAGCCTGGAACACCAGAGAGAAAAGAAGAAAAGAGAAGATGCTGGCGAAAGGACTGGACTTTGAGAAAGTGCCTTCCTCTGAGGTTCAGAGGGGGCAAAGGAACCATCATTGGACTGTGTCTTGGGGACCTTTGGGTCTGAGAATGGTGATTGGGGTAAGATAATTGAGGCGTGTGGCTTTAAGGACGTTTCGTTTTCCCGGTTGAGCTCCCTCGTTGATAAACCCTGTTGTTAAATGGCAATTCGAGTGGCAACTGCTAGGCGAGGATGAAACGGACCCTTGGGGGTTCGTAAGTTGGAGACTTTTGCCCTCCTTTAGACCCGATTTCAGTTGGAGACCCGATTTCAAGCCCACTCCCCAATTCTCTGAGCTGAGGCAGAACTAACCCTCCGGGAACGAGTTCCTTTGATACTTTCCCGGGGTGTGTCTCCTGCACCCCCTGCACATGGAAGGGGCGGGACACAGTGAATAGAGCCCTCCTGCCTCTGGGAGCTTCGACTCTCCCAGGCAGGAAGCAGGGTGCCCCTGGGTGGGCCTGGGCTCTGCAGCTGGCTTGTACCAAGTCCCGGGGGTCCTGCAGTCTCAGCTCCCTCCGGGGAAAGGGACGTGGGCTTTGGGGAGCTGAGAAGTGGCCTCCCGTTCCAGGGTGTGGAAACCCAGAAAAAGCAGGGATCCAAGAGAGATCCTGAGCTCAGAGAGCGTGTGCCTGCGTTCGGGCTGGTCAGCCCAGGCCAGCGAGGGCAGCTGGGTGCTCACAAAGCCTCTACACAGCGCATGTCCAGGCCTGGAAGCGGGCAGCGTCTTACAAAACAGTTTTTTGGTGCTTAAAGGGGGGGGAAACAGCGCCTTTATATAAGCAGCACCACCGCATACCTTCCTTCAGAAACAGCATTTCCTATGCAAATCAAATCCACAATGAGATACCACCTTACACCAGTAAGAATAGCCCACATCCAAAAATGGGCAACCAGAATTGCTGGCGAGGATGTGGAGAGAAAGGAACACTACTACACTGCTTGTGGGAATGTAAACTGGTCCAACCACTATGGAAAGCTGTGGAGGACCCTCAAGCTAATGAAAATGGAACTACCATTTGATCCAGCAATTGCTCTCTTGGGAATCTACCCAAAAGAGACCTCAACGTGGGTACAAAGGGACACCTGTGCCCGGATGTTTACTGCAGCACAATTTATAATTGCAAGGACATGGAAGCAACCTAAATGCCCCAAAACAGATGACTGGATGAAAAAAATGGGGTACACATACACAATGGAATATTACTCAGCAATTAAAAATGACAAATCTGACGATTTTATAACAACATGGATGTACTTAGAAGGAATCATATTAGCAGAAATAAGTCAAGAAGAAAAAGACAGAAACCAAATGACTTCTCTAACATATGGGATACAGTGAAAAAATAAACAAAAGACTTGGGGAAAAGTCAAAACAAGCTAAGCACCAAACTGAAGAGCACAACTTTGAGCAGGAGGGGGAGGGGGGGTAAACCCTGGGGATTACAATGTTGTGAAATTTATATATATATATATTTATATATATTATATATATTATATATATATTTATATTTATTTATTTATTTTATTTATTTATTTATTTAATATATATTTACTTATTTACATATAAATATATATATTTATATATATTTATATGTATATATTATATATATATATAAAAGCAACAACAACAACAACAAAGAAATAACATTTCCTAATCCTGGGTCCCCAGGGGACTGCAAGCAGCATCTCACCGCGCGCATCTCATCCTTTGGAAACCATTTTAGAATTTGCTGCTGGAGCTGGAGCCAGAGTCCAGAAACACTCCGATCCCAGCCAACAGCAGTTCTTAGAAGGAGCCAAGCGGAGGCTCGCCTGGTTCCAACAACGCAGTCCCTCATCCAGCTGGGCACGGTGGCTTGTGCCTGTAAGCTTCAGCCTATGAAGTGGCCGGGGCTAGGGATCACGGTTTGAATCCCGCCTGGGGCCCGTAGCGAGACCTAGTTCCAAAAAAATAGCTGGGCGTGGTGATGCATGCCTGTCATCCCAGCTACCTGGGAAGCTGAGGCTGGGGATGGCTTGAGTCTGGGGTACCCCGGGCAACGAGAGCCTGCGGTTCCATGGGCAAAAATAGCGAGACCTGGTCTCAAAAAAAAAAAAAAAAACCAACAAAACAACACAGTCCCTCATCCAGTGAAAGGACACTGCACAGGAAAGAAAGAGACTAATGGATTAGCACAACTAGTAGAGTGGAAGAGGTACCAGAGGGAGGAGGGAGCGGGAGGTATCCTAAAAACTACTTACAGAGGTTGTGATCTAAAGAAGAAAGTCAATAATATTTGAAAAAAGAAATAAAAAGAAAAAAAAGGGAAAAAAGGAGCCAAGCGGGTATTTCTAGACACCGCAGTGCCTCTAGCTTGATTCAGAAGAAGCTGTCACCTGCAGCCACACCTACCTCTACATGAACTCAGGCCGGGGGACAGGAGTGGAGAACCCCACCAAACTCCCCGGCTGGAGGGCTGCTCCCACAGGCGCCATTACACACATAAGCAGCAAGGGGTACACGAACCCCTCCCCACCCGAGGGACCCTGGCGAAACCTCTGACCGCTGGACGTCTGGCTTTCCTGGCACGGGTGGGGCTCTTTGGCAGTCCCCACCTGGGTCAGCAGGGCCATGTCAGGAACCCCGTGTCCGGTCCTGGACACTCAAGGGCACGCCTGTCCACCCCACGGGACCCATGAAACCGAGAGCCCCTTTCCCATGCCGGCCCCCAGCATTCCTACCACACGGCCACCCACTGTCCCTCAACGTGGCTGCCAGAACCAGTGGGTCACTCCTGGCACAGGCCAGGGTCTCAGGGTGCCCAGGTGGGTCAGCACGCAGCTAGACGCAACTCAAACCCCGTGGCCAAGATGACCAGGGACCGTTGCCCACAGCAGGCGGCCACCCCCAAGCCCGAGGGGACACGCCGGTCCTTGAGCGGCAAACATGGAGACGGGGTTGGCGCTCTCAGGAGTGCAGATGCCGCGTGTGTGTGGTACCCCCAGTGCGTGACCTGCGGGCCCCACGAGGCCCGGGGTCTGGGCTCCCAGGACAGCAGAACCTCCTGGCACACTCACCCCTGTGCACGTGAGGGTCCGGGTGCAGTTGTGGACCTTGTTGTGGAAGAACATGGTGGTGCTGTCCTGCGCCACCCCGTCCTCCTTGATGGTCATGGGGAAGCTCGTCTGAATGGACATCTCTGCGGGCGAGAGCGGCTCAGCCTCAGGCCCTGGTGGGGATCTGCGGGCCACCTGGGGCCGCCACAGCAGCTGCTGACAGGGACGGTGCCCCATCGCTCGGGGCTGTGTGAAGCTCACGCTGCAGACCAGCCGAGGCCACCGCACGAGACCCCGGCCGATGGTCTGCACGTCCTCGCTTCCTGGGACCTTGACTTTACGCCGGAATTGAGACAGTTTTCCTAGTGTTCTGAGCTGTGCGTTGTTAAACATATCGGGGGAAACGTAACGATGACATCAGAAGTGGACCAGCTCACCTGCCCCCCCCCTAGAAATGCAAATGGCCGTGCCCCATCCAGGCCACTTCCAGACACGCAAACACAGAGCAGCGCCCATCATCTGTGCGAAGATGTTCTCAGGGCAGCGGCTGCTCTTGGCAGACACCCCCCCGCCCCGAGCCACAGAGCACAGGCAAGCAGCCATTGCCTGCGCTCCCAGCCTGCACGCAGCCACCATCCAGAAGGACAAGCTGAGGGATGCCCTGGGCTCAGCATTGGTGCCTCTGCTGCGGGCCGGTCTCAGGTGTCGCTGCACAGTCAGCTGGGGCCCTGGCCACGCCCAGAGACACGCGCAGCAGCCCCTGCTCCCCAGTCCTGGTGCCCCCATGTCAAAGGTCCCCAGACACTGTCCAGGGTCCCTCAGTGCTTAAGGACTCAATGCGAGCCCAGAGCAGCATGGGACAGCTTGTGGCCACAGTGCCCACAGCAGCAGCTGGTGAGCCACACTGGCTGCTGGTACCCCGAGGGCTGGCCGGCACCCCGACCTCTAAACCAGCGCCCCTGAGGAGCGACTGGTCCTCCCGGAGGCTGACCAGGACTCCCAGCAGGGAACTGTATTCCTGAGGGGTGACCGTGATGACCCCTGCGGTGTTGACCGCTACCCCTGAGCACAGCACCCTCACTCCAGGGACCCTGTGGACACTGCAGGGCTCCTGACCCTTGGCTACTCCAGGCAGCGGCCACCCCGGGGACCCACCTTGGAGCCCTTGTCCAACCCGCTAAAGCTTAGCCTGCAGCCGGTGAGACGCGGCACTGGCCTCCTACCTTTCGACTGATCCAGCTCCACCACGCACGTCAGCCACAGCTGCTGGTGTACGTCGACAGCGGCTTGGACACTATCTGGATTGGCTTCAGCTGAGGCGAGAGGGGGACGGTAAGGAACACGTGACCGCCAGGCCCCAAGGACCCCAAGGACCCTAAGGCCGCACCTGGACACATGGGTTTACAGCTGGCAGAACGGGCCAGCACATCAGCCCTGACATGAAAGCGGGGCACCCCTTTGGCCCCCGTAAGTGAAGTTCGCCTCCCTGCACAGGCCGCCCAGCCCCAGCCGGGACCACACACCCGCACGCACCATGGGAGAGCCGCCAGGGAGCCAAGCGCAAGCACTAGGGGACATGTGGCCTGAACGACAAGGGCCCCAGACAGCACTTTCACTGTCCCATCTCCGTTCTGGGGTCTCGGCACTGCCCCGCCGGACACGTGCAAGGAAGCCCATGGGCCCCCCGAGAAGTGACAGAGACAGGGTCCCCCGGGGATGGCACGCAGTGTTCTTCCCAGAGCCGTGGGCTCCAGAGGCGGCTTGGGCAGCCCCTGACCCCAGGACACACACCCTCTGGACGTCCATGAGGGGCCACAGCCCAGGCAGGGCCTTCTAAGAAGCCCCAGGGTGACCCGTGTCTGCTCAGAAGTGAGGGGGACTTGGAGAGGCAAATCCGCCCCACAGACGGCTGCACCGCCCACCTCAAGGAAGGGCTGACATCCCTACAGAGAAGCTTCCAGACCGACCCTCAGAGGAACCATAACAACACACATAGGCCTGATGTTGCCTGAGATCAGGAAACAGAAAGTCATTTATAAAAACATCAGGGCCACAGGGCCAGGGATCACGGTTCGAGACCCGCCGGGGGCCCGTAGCGAGACCTCGGCCCCCAAAAAATAGCTGGGCGTGGTGGCACGTGCCTGTAATCCCAGCTACCTGGGAGGCTGAGGCTGGGGATGGCTTGAGTCTGGGGTACCCCGGGCAACGAGAGCCTGCGGTTCCACAGGCAAAAATAGCGAGACCTAGTCTCAAAGAAAAAAATAAACAAAAAAAAGACAAATAAGACAGGGCACGGTGGCTCGTGCCTGTAAGCTTCAGCCTATGAAGCAGCCAGGACTAGGGATTGCGGTTCGAGTCCCGCCTGGGGCCCATAGCGAGACCTAGTTCCAAAAAAATAGCTGGGTGTGGTGGTGCATGCCTGTAATCCCAGCTACCTGGGAGGCTGAGGTTGGGGATGGCTTGAGTCTGTGGTACCCCGGGCAACGAGAGCCTGCGGTTCCACGGGCAGAAATAGCAAGACCTGGTCTCAGAAAAGGAAAAAAAATGTCAGGGCCAAACTCTAGTCGGACAGCCCCAGGGTCAGCACCTCACTGGACCCTCTGTCTGAGACAGACAGATGGCAGCGGAGCCCCAGGAACCCCCATGGCCCATCAGGCCGGCAACAGCGACACGGAGACGACGCTGGAGGACGCGTCCCCCTCGGCCCTTCTCAGGACTGTGGGGGCAGAGCCTCAGCGGGGGCCTGGGGCACAGAGAGAGGAGCATCTGGCATCCACATCAGTCCATCACGGGGCCATCACGGACACCACAAAACACAGTCCTGGGTGCTGGACTCACAACTCGGGGCTCGTCTGCAGGGCCCCACACTCTCCCCCTGGAGAAAGACCTGCTGTTCCCCAACGATGGCGAAGAGTCCAGGCACGCTTGGAAAAGGAGGGAAAGGTCTTTCCCGGAAGCCGAGGGGATGTGGGGAACTCAAAGCAATCACGGAGAAAGGAGGCCGGGAGGACCCCCGCTGGCATGGCAGGACATGGGGGACATCGGACCCCCGGCTTGGGCAGGAAACACCCAGCAGGCCTGCAGACAGGGGTACAGCTGCCTTCCCGGGGCCCCCTCCTTCTGGAGCTTGAGCAGCGGCCGAGTTTGGGATGTGTGCGCCCCCAAGAAGCAGGATGGGGGGAGCCGGCAGGACCCCCTGCTTGGGCGGCCCCGAAGTCTGTGAGCCCCGAGATGCCCCGGGGCCAGTCTTACCTTCTTGCCATGACTCTGGGGCCTGCGGGCGACAGAGACGGGCAGGGCAGTTATGTCCACACAGGGGACCCTGTCGGTGTCCCCGGAGGCTGCCCATCCTCACCCCTGCAGGGCGGAACCTGCCTTTCCTCAGAGCCTGGACGTACGAGGACGTGGACAGAGGGGGACACGCGTGTCCTCACGGCCCACGTGCGCACAGAGCGTGCACCAATGGCTTCCAAGTCAGGGGTCCTGGACGGGAAACCTCTCTGGGCTGGGGGTGGGCTCTCCGTGCGTGGGCCTCGGGGCACGTGCATGACACAAGCTCTCCCTGGAGGCTGTGCGAGGACACGTGTATCTATTCGGCCAGCAGCCTGGCTTTCCCAAGCATCCCCCGAGCCGCGGCTCTGAGGAAGCATAGCACGTGCGAGGCTCTTCCTGAAGGAGCGAGGGCCTGAGGCCTCGGGCAGCATGTCTCAGAATCTGGGCACTCAAGGGGGTTCTGGGGGAGCTGTGTCCAGCGGAGGCCTCCTCGGACCATGAGGCCAGCTTCCAGGCCAGCAGCTTCCAGGCTGGCCGCAGTGACCCTGCCTGCCGGCTGCCCCCAGAGAAGGCGGAGCTGACCAACAGGTACCCGGCCAGCAGGGCACCACAGGGAACCATCCCCATGGCAGAGAAGGGGGCAGTTGTCCAGCCTGCAAAGGTCTAGCCTGTCCCCTCCTCTCAGGGGCTCCCGGGACCCCAGATGTCAGCAACAGTGTCTGCTCAGACCCGGTCCCCACGACATGCCTGGCCTCCCAGCAGAGCCTGGGGGGGGGGGCGTCAGGTCCCAAAAGGCTGCGTTCAGAGACGCCAACATGTGCCCCAAGAATGCGCCCCAGCGAGAGAGTCAGGAACGCGGCCTGCCGGGTCTGCCATCAAGGGGGGACGCGAGGGTCCCATCGCCATCGAGCCAACGCACTCCGCTGCCCTGACAGGCCCGACGGGCCCGTGCCTCGGCCCACCTCTGACTGTGGCTGCCCGTGCCCCTGACGCCCACACCCACAGCACCCGCCGTCCGCAGGCTGACGGGACCCGGCGGGGCTGAGCAGCAGCTCTGAGCCTCTGGGAGGGAAGAGGGAAACACTGTTCCAGAGAGGGCCCCGGGCCCCACAGGGTGAGGGGTGAGGGGTGAGGGGTGAGGGGTCAGAGGTGAGGGGTAAGGGGTGAGGGGTCAGGGGTCAGGCACCGCGCCCCCCCCTCCTCAGCCAGAGCTGAGGGAGTGCCTGCCAGCTCAGCGGGCAAACTCTCCTCCTGGCCCAGGGACCCAGAATAGGCCAGTCTGCGTGGGGCGTGGGGCCCGGAACCTGGGATGGCCCCACAGGCTGGGCTGCGGGCAGCTGCTCTGCCGCAGGCATCCCATAAGCCCCAGGCCCATGGGGCCTACATGGCCAAGCAGGCAGGGACATGGACGTGGCCACCTGGGGTGGCCCGCGGGGAACAGCCAGGGCCTGCCTCTGCGGGGGACTTGCTCCTGGAGAGCCGCCCCGACTCAGCCCTGGGCCTTCGTGGACTCGGGGCTCAGCCTGGGACACCCAGGCACCCACGGCCTGAGCTGCCCACCCGGGCTGGGTCACCCGCCCTCAAGTCACACAGTGACATGTGCAGCGGCCTGGACATGGCTTCTAGGTGATGGTCCGAGCGGGAAGAAGGGGTCCAATGCCCGAGGTCCCCACTCCAGCTACACCCCTTCAGCCTGCGTGTTGGCCTGGGGGACCCTGTGGAGAGGACGGGGAGACTTGATGTGGCCCGCAGGGCTCTGTCCACGCGCACGTATGGAGAAGGCTGAAAGTAGCCGTAAGTCAACGTGACAGACTGAAAATACTCGATGCGCTGTCATGGAACATCACTGCACGGTCAGAGTGGGCGGTGTCAAAACAAGCCTGGGCTGAGGTGCCGTGACACTGGAGACCCCAGATGACCAACGCCTCCCCCCACCAACCTGAGTGGTCAGTGCACCGGCCCGGGAGAGGGTGAGCGTGTCCTGTGCACTGCTTCACGTGATCTCTCCTCCTCAGTGACTTCCCAGGGAGGAGGACTGGCCGTGACAGCCGCCACTGTCACCACTGTCATCGTCACCATCACCAGGCAAACCGCACCTCACCCCCACCCGCCTCCTCAGTTCGTGCCTCTGGCCCGCTCCGGGAGGCTCCGGGCTCTGGCACGGGAGAAACCGAAGCCTCGCTGGCCCTTCAGGAAGCGCCTCGAAGGCAGACACCCTGTGTCCCTATAAATACCCCTTTCTTTTGTTAATAAAGTTGTCCATGGTTCATACTTCCATCTGACCCCCGGCTGTGGCTGGGCAATCTCTTCTCGTCAATTAAATTCTCGTACCTTGCATCTGGCGGCCAACAGCTGCTGATTTGTGGTCCATGTCCACTTTCACATGCCATCTTCCAGGAGCCCACTTGACTCCTAGCAGGGCTCAGCACCCCTGTCTCACTGCTGAGGGCAGAGGAGAGTGTGGTAGCCTCCCCACTCACCACAGCTTAGACAGCGACAGAGTTAACCAAGGAGAGGAGAGAGCTACCCTCTACCCCCTCACCCTCTGCAGCTTCTTTGCAGCTGTTTGTCTCTGGGGAGATCATCCCGCATTCACTCTGGGGGCCATTTCTGGTGTGTGAAGAGCCCAGACTGCAGACAGGACTGCTTTCTATCCTAGGTCTCTTCCACTTTGCTGTGTGGCTTCAGAAAAATTGCTGAACCTTTCTGGTCTTTAGTTTCCTTTGGGGAACTGTTTACACCCATTCCACATACTCATGAATGGTTTCGAGAATCGGAGAGGCTGTATGAGAACGTGATTTTTCAACTAAGCCCGTTATGTCATCATCACTAACACTATTAGATTTGTGCAGGAAGCAGCAGAAGCAGCTGCAGCTCACGGTGCTTTGGATGCTTATTTCATCTGGAAAATGGGAATAATAATGTGTGAGCTTCCTGAGGGAGGGGTTGGGCCACAGATCCTTCTCGGATCACATCTAGCTAGATTCTAGATCACATTCTAGATCACATCTAGAATGATTCTATAATTTTACAGCCTCCCAAAAGATGACCTCGCCTGTTCCCCTGTTGGTCAAAGCTTCTTCGATCAAGATACCAAATATTTCATCTCACAATCAGAAATGGACTTGAGTGCAAACGACCTGGAGAAGGGGAGCACGTTGTCTCACGTTCTCATGCTACAGTGTGCATGATACCGGAGTCCCTCCAAGAGCACATTCTGACTGGAAGTTGGAAAAACTGACCTGACTGAGTCACAACAGGGTTTCCTGGTTGAGAACTCAGGCTGAAGCTTATGTTTTTTGAGACCAAATATGCAAGAGCATGAGGCCACAATTTTAGCTCCATTCCCCCAAGGATTCGTCCTATCCTCCAGACAGGGGTGGCAGCGTCTTATGTACACTCTGCCAGTCTGGGCCCCCAAACTGTAGTGCCTTTTGTAGTCATAGCATCCCTTTGCACCCTAACCCAAACCAAACTGGCCATCACATTCCCCTTGTTCACCATCCTCACAGCTTAGTCCTGTGAGCTGCTGTAAACTCCTTTCTGTACCAGGCATGCCAGCCAGGGTGGTCCCAGGTGTCCTGGATCTCCAGGCCTCTTTCCACCTGCTCTTACCCCACCCCCACCTCTAAACCCAAACAAATAACAGGAGTGTGGAAATGGCCCAGTGTTCAGAGGATAATGCACGATTTGTCCTCCCAGTCCTGACTCCAGCTCCAGAGCACTCAGAGCTGGGATTTCAAGATAAAGCATCTGTACCATCATCCCCACCATCATCACCACCATGGGCATGAGCATGAGCATCGCATCGCATAAGGTTGTCACTGTTCTAAGGGCTTTACATGCGCTCACGTCATTCTCCATCCATTAGGCACTCATGTCCTCCTTTCCCAGATGAGATACTGTCAGACTACAAGTGGCAGGGGGAGGGTCGCCTGAGTCTGTGCCCCACCAGTGTTCTTGCCCACTGGCACAGTAGCAGAACCTCGAAACCTAACTACAATCACCTGACTCGGAAGTGTACGTGCCCTCTCTGGGGGTAACTGACAGGTTCAGGCATGAAGTTCAGTCCCCCCCCCCTTTTGACCAAAAGGGGATACTGAGGCCCAGAGATTTGAGTGGTTTTCTCAAGTAGCCAGCCAGCAGAGCCTAGAGCCAGGATCCAGGTGGACAGCTCTCTCCCTCCCCCACCCGTACACATTCCAGGAGAGGCCATTGCCTGCAGCCAAAGCGAGGGACATCCAGGGGTTATGCCCTGGAAATAAGCCACTGGGCCTGCTCTTCTATAGCCCATGCCGCCCCTCCCTGCAGGTCCGTAAGCCCAGCCACTAGCAGGCACCACCCAGGTCTCCTTGGCTTTGCCATAGTCAGAGGACATACCTCACCCTCCTTTGGGATGATGGCCACAAAGAGTGGCAGGATCTGAATTTACAGAATGCACACGGTGGGAGCAGGCTCTGGCTGGGGGTCAGGAAAGGGCTTTCACCCTTCTGGTCACAGAAGGGGCAGTTCCCTCCAAATACTCCCCTCTGGCACCCGCACCCACCCCCTGCCCCCAGGTGTCAACTGATTCTGATGCCCCTTTTCTAATCCCTACACTCTCTCTTCCTCATTCTCCTAAGAGTTCACTCCACTCCAGATCTGAAATTTAATCGGGTTTCCCCAGCGAAATGTTGGCTGGCGAGTCTCCGGCTGACACCCCCCAACACCCTCGCGCTCCTCGTTCCCCTTGGACCCTGAGATCCTCTTCCCCAGCCTCGGAAACAAGCCACCCCCACCCATTCACACGGTCTTTAGGGTTTCCACGGGGGGCACAAAGGCAGAGAGTGGGGAGCAAGTCCAAGACTGAAGACTGTGGCGGGGACTGAGCCCAGCAGGTGGGCGGGCAGGGCCTGGTCTGGGGGGGCTCTGGAGAGGGCATCGGAGCCCCGGAGGAGCGTGAACCCACAGCGCCAGGGTGGGCCAGGACAGACCGGCCGGGTAGGAGACCCTCGCGGGGTCCGGGAGCTTGGGCTGGGGTCCGAGACCCGGTGGGGGTGGGCCGAGTGGAGCGTTGCACTCCACTGGGCAGACCTCGCAGCGGGGAGGGGCCCGGGCCTGGCTCCAGGACGAGGTGGGGGGAACCAGAGATGGAGCCCTGGGCTGAGCTCCCGCTGCGAAGGGGTGCTGGGTCCCCGGAGGGAGAAGTCGACCCCGCTGCAAGGCCGGTGAGGGAGCTGGCAGGTGGAGGCGCCGCGAGCACTGACCCGAAGCAGGCGGCGGGGGCGGCAGCAGGCAGCACCAGCAGGCAGAGCGCCCCTAGTGCCAAAGCGGGGCGCAGGGTGACGGCAGGGCGCTCTCTCGCACCCCCTGGCGGTTCCGCTCTCGAAGTGCAGCCACCAGCTGCCAGCGGGGCTTGAAACCCCTGGGAGCAGAGCAGGGCGGGGAGGAGGGAGAGAAGCTGGCAGCACCCTACCCCGCCTCCCAGGCGGCGAGCCCCCGGCTCATAGGCCTCACTGTGCTGGCTTCACCCCGCCGCGGGTGTGGCCGCCGCCGGGGTCGCCTGCTTCCATTGCCATCCACACAGGTGAGCGCTCACCTGACGCTGAGTCAGCCTGGCATGGAGGCGGGGAAACTGGAGGCCCCGGGTACCAGGAGAGCCTGGAGTGGGGGTTGGGGGGGGCAGCTTGGTGGGGACCAGGTAGCTCCTGCTGTCTCTGCTTCAGCTTCTGCTGTCAGGCCACAGACTTCCAATAGGAGTCGCTACTACAGTGGGGCGGGGCCCCCGGAGGACTGGTGAGGACCCGGGTTCTAACTTAAGCCTGCCCTCCATCTGCTCTGCGACCTGAAATCCCTCATCCATAAAATGAATACAACACCCCAGGTCTTCCTCAGAGAACAGCAGCCAGGAGTGCTCGATGGACGTCCAGAGCAGCTCACGGGAGGCAGCTACTGCCCGGATTTTCTCTGAACTCCTGTCCAGGTGATTCAAACAACGAACCAGTCATCCCACAACTAGCTTTTGAGCATCCCTCACATGGCACACCCTATCTAGCATCTAGTAATGATTTCTGTCCCCACAGAGGAACTTTGCATGAAAATGTAAAGCAAACTGTACCCCTGCCAGTGGGGGCTGGGGAGTGGGGGTGGGGGTGTAGGTGGGGATGAAGTCGCTGTAACTCTCTCCCGTGGGTGATAAAGCAGCATCCCCTGTGTTGGAGGGAAGCAGCAGGACATCTGTTTCAGCTGTGGCTGGAAAGCTGAGGCTGGAAGTCTCTCCCACCCAGTAAAATCTCTTCCTCTCACCATCCACTTCGTGCACGGGGAAACCAAGACAGAGAGAAGCTGGGTGATCCGCCCAAGAACCTGGATTCCAGGGGCCTTCCAGTCAGCGAATCCCAGAACGCGGGGTGGGAAGGTGCAGTCAGGAAAAGCAAATGATTGAGGTGACCTGGAAGGTGAGGGAAGGAGGGACCTTTCTGCCCTGACACCTTGGACACCTGGGCCTGGCTCAGGAAGAGGTGAGGGTAGCTGAAACGGCCAGCCTTGTGCAGGAGTGCCCTCTGCTGGTGCTGCCGCCTGCAGTGTCTGAGGGTGGAGGAGTCTGCTGGGCGCTGGAGGGCCTGTTCTCTGGTGGAGACCTCCAGAGTGGAGTGAAAAGGCTCAGAGGGGTTGCTCCAGGCACTTTTCTTGGCACGTGGCAAACACGAAGCTCAGAGGAGGAAGTGACTCGCTCAAAGACTCTCAGTGAATCTGCAGGATGCCAGCCTCCCGCCCCCCCTCCCCCCCCCATTCACACTAGGATCCTCCA
>PVHY01026191.1:0-17576 GCA_004024945.1 Uropsilus gracilis
GGGGGAGGGGTGGGGAGAGAGTTGTGTCACTTTGGTATTTTTCAATTTAGAAAAGCCCAAGGAGTTTGAATGTGAGGGAAGTCATCCGCAAGAGGTGTGTCAGTCCACTGGCCAGCAACATGCCTCAGCCACAAGGCTCTGAAGTCTGAGCATCTGTAAGAGCTTTGTCAACACACACTCTTAGCACTGTACCGCTGTTCTACTCCCCCAACTAACCAAACATTAGTAACAACTGATGATTCATTACTAAAAGAATTCTCCCTGAGTCTTATTACTGTAATTCAGAGGTCAGCCTTTTTCTTCATTCTCAATTTTATTTTTTTCTCCAGTGACAACATCTTAAGAGCTTTTTCTCTGTTCTTCCTCATCTTGTTCACTGAAATCCTGGCCGGCAGTTCTATCAGCAGAACTACAAAACCAAAAAGGCAACAACATTTTAGCTTTCTCTGTGTCGCGTACGGCGGTCAGGGGTTGGGGCAGGAGACGGGAAAGAAGGCCAGGTCTGGAGCCCCGCTGACCGGGGCCCTTGGCCCAGCTCTGCCATTCCTAGCTGTGTGACCTTGAGCAAATGACTCATCTGTAAAATGCCAGCCCGTGGGCAAAGGTAGTAAATGAATGGAAATTTGATGCTGGACACGTGCTGAGCGCTTGCTTCATGGTCAGAAACATGAATTACTGGTCACTGCTCGGTGAAAGCCACAGTCTGTGGTGGCGGAGGCCAGCGGAGGCTGTCAGAAGGTGGTTAGCTGCACCTTGAGCGGGCCTTGCCACCCCAACTCCCAGGCACTGGGTGGAGGCACGCAGACAGCATCCTGTCTCTGCCGTATTAATCACAAGCACTGCTGTGTAGAGAGCATGTGACCTGGCCAGGCCGTCTTTACAAGGACTGGTTCTCTCACTGTCGTAATGACCCAAAGAAATTGCCACCACATCACTCCCATGTTCACAGGGGGAAGAATCAATTAGCTGCAGTGACTTCTCCAGCCGGTGACCTGCCCACACTACCAAGAACAATGGTTTCTGAGGGTCAGGCGCACAGGCCTTCAGCTTGTGGTGTGTGAACAGGCAGTGCTGCCTGCAGCAGGCTGGTCACGGAGGCAAGCTGGCTCTGAAAGCCCAATCTGCCGCGCTCAGCACGCTGGAGCCAGGCTGTGACTACCTGGGGCCGGGACGTCGCTTTCTAATGGAAGAAGACACCATCTGAGCTCTTCGAGGCTCTGGGGATGCTCTCTATGAACACCCTTCTCCAAACAGCTCTGTGGGCTGGAGAGTAACCCTCCCACTTTATGAATGAGGGAACTTAGACCGTGAGAACTCAGATGATGTCACCTTCCAGATGATAGCAACATTTGAACCTGATGCCAACGCCTACACTCCAAACCATGAGGCCCATTCAAGCCCCTAAGTGCCCAGTGAATGAAGAAAGGAAAAAGATATAATCATCTTTTACCCTTAAAAATATGGTGGTTCTCGGGAGGTGGCAAGCTCTCGATGCCCTCAGTAAGGCTATAGAAAACTTGAGTGCTGAAAGGCCTGTCTTTCCAGGACTAAGCCAGCCAAAGCAACGGGTTTACTACAGTCACCTTCCTTGGAACTGTCTGCCAAGGGTGTGTGCGTACACGATGATCTTGGGATCAGTCATGGGGAGAAGGATGACCCTCACTCTTTGGCTGAGGGAGGTGAGTGACATGCTCAGGGTCACATAGCCAGCAGGCTGGTGGGGGGACCTGACCCCCCATAGGCCTGGCTCCTGGTTCGGTGCTCAGTCTTGGAGTCCTGGCTAAGAGCCTGAAACCTTCTGGCACAGCTGCAGCCTGCCTGGTGGCCAGACCTCACATCCTGTGGTCGGATGGCACCGGACACTAACAAAACCCACACGACCACCCCCGCTCCTTTCAGATGGAGGCACGGCTGCCAGGGGCACTTGGGGGGGGGGGGCTTTGCTTGGCGTCCATGCCTGGAGACAAAACCTCTGCCTTTGCGGGAGCTGGGGCAGCCCGAGTGACAGGCGTGAAGGGGATGCCTGGTAGCATCTGGGGACAGTGCCCCCTGGACAGGGCTCATACTTCCTCTCTCCCCAGCTGTGGCCATGCTCAGAGGAAACCCAGCTGTGAAAGCACTTTGTGCAGAGGTTTGGTCCCAGAGCAGAGGGCTATTTGTCATCCCGCTCCTGGGTGGCTCTGGGGGCCCGAGTCCATCTGTGCTCAAGTCGGACTTGCCCATCCTCCTGTGATAAAACATGAGGAGCGGCCATAGGAAAACGCACCCCTCCTCCTCCCAACTGGTGACCACCTCCAGCTGGGCAGACCTACTCTAGCCTCCTAGGCAGGAGGCCCCTTCTGGCCTAGCGCACAGGCCTCCTCCTGTGGGGCAGCATCTGCATGATGGGGGGGGGTCCAGACTTACGCACCTTCCAACGATTGCCGCATTCATTACATAAGACAAAGGTCGTCATGGGCTCATCAGCGCTGCGTGTCTGAACCTGAGAGAGAGGAGGACCACCAGTCATGAAGCCACTCTCCTGCTCTAGGAACTGCCATGGCTCCCGCTTCCTGCTGAAGAGGGTCCCCATGCCAGAGCTATCAACGGCACTGTTAACCCCCACCCCCACCCCCGCCCCCTCACCCTTGGCAATACTCTGGTCACTAAGGACTCCAGGATGGACACTGTTCTACAGGCCCATCAGCTCTCTTATTCTTGTTTCAGGGCAGGCCAGACCATGCAGGTGACAGCTCATAGGCACAGGTCTGGGTCACTCTATACGCAAAGGATGTTTTCTAGAAGCCACGGGTACAACATGTTTATGAACCCGGACTCGCCCTTCTCTCTGCAGCCTGGACTTTCGATCTGGCCTCCCCGAGCCGCTTCTTCACTCTCGCTAGTTCTCCATCTCTGCACCCCTGGGGTCTTCCCCTGACCCCTCTCCTCCCCCCAGACCTGGTTGTAGGTGCAGTTCTTCTTCTTGCATTTGCTGCACTGGAAGAGGTCGGTGGTGGTGCCACCCGTCTTAGCCATCTGGTGCTCACGGATGGCCTCCTGGGTCATGGCGTTCCTCAACTCCCGCAGCTCATCGCTGGCCATTTCCTGGAGAGACAAATGCGCCCTTCAGGCTCTGTCCTGCACCTGGTTTCTAGAACGCCCGAACAGCGGAGGGAACATGCTGCATTAAGAGCAAGAGTCTGGAGGGAGGCCTGGACTCCTGGTCTTGCCCCCAGTAGGGAGAGACTACCCCCCAAGAATCTCCATTCTGTCTCTGGGTGGAAGGTCGGATGTGAGGGCTCTTACGGGGCTGAGTGCAGTGGGGTACCACACGAGAGCAGCAAGCAGTTTCCACCCCATGGAATCAATACACCTGTGTACACTTCCTCAGGTACCTACCCGTGTACACTTTCTCAGGTACCTGCCTGAATCTTCTCACTGGAGCTAACCGGGCCACTGACCCCTCTGATGTGTGATGCCCCCTTTTCCTTCCAGTCTGGGCTTGGTCCAGAGGCTGCTCGAGCTGTGAGCACTGCCTGGTCCACTCTGCCCCACAGAACCTCAGTGTCAACTCTCCGTGATGGCTGCTTTCCTCGCCAAGCAGGGTCTGAGGCTACGGGTCCACATGACCACCTGCTCACCTGCGCACACATCCCACACACCTTTTTCTACAAGTTCCCGTGGAGCAGTCTCCTGTCAGCTCACTGTGGACACATGTTTCCTGCTCTCTCCATGGCCCTGGCCATTCAACTCCCCTCAAACCTCTGCCAGAGGAGAGCAGAGAGGGGAGCACTCAAGGCAGAGACAGTGCTAATGAGAGTTGCTTTTGGAGAAAGGGAGGACAGTGGAAGCCACTGTTTAAGGAGGACTTGATCCTGACTAAACGTGTTCATCGTTGTGGTGTCTACCACCCTCCTTAAATCACGCAGAGCAGTCTACAGGAAGCTCAGGTGATGGGAGTGTGCCTGCAGTTACATCCAAAGGCAGGTTGCCGTGAATCCAAGGCGCTACAGGCAGGCCCAGGAAAATGCTTCTTTTTTTAAAATTTTTTTGAGACTAGGTCTCGCCATTTTTGTCCTTGGAACCGCAGGCTCACGTTGCCTGGGGTACCACAGACTCAAGCAATCCCCAGCCTCAGCTTCCCAGGTAACTGGGGTTACAGGCACACGCCACCACGCCCAGCTATTTTTTTTGGGACTAGGTCTCACTATGTTGCCCCGGACGGGACTTGAACCACAATCCCTGGCCCTGGTCACGGCTTCCTAGGCTGCCGCTTACAGGCACGTGCCACCATGCCCGGCCAGAAAATGCATTTTCACTAGTGGCCCCAAGTGACTCTGGCGCACACCAGTGTTTAAAACTTACTGCATTAAATTCCAGAACTGCCTGGTCAGTGGCAGGGGAGCGTAGAACATTGAGTCAAGACACAAACAAGCCCATAAACCACCCATGAACAAAAAGCAGCTGACTTTAACTGGGGGGAGTTTCTTGTGCATATGCATGCATTTATCTTTATTCATTCCTTCATCTATGCCTTCAAATTCTATTAGATGCCAATGTGAGCACCCTGACCCACACTGGTGTGCCTTGGCACAAAAGCACCAGCCTTGGCAACATGGGTACGAAATTTGCTGCATTTGTCAATTTGCATGGTGGAAATACCCCCACCCTGGCCAATTTCGAGCTACAAAACATGACAGAACTGAATGCAGAGCTGGGAACAGCCACACACAGCTACACACCCTGAGCTGGCAGAAGCTCGCTCCCGCATACCATTCAGGTGTGCAGCTTTCTGTCCCCAGGTAACGCTCATCTGATAAAGGAGCCAAACATTTCCAGCAGATTGCCAGATAAGAGTGTGAAGTACAAAAGCAAAGCTGGAAGCCAGGAAAACAGTGACTGACTGCCCGGGGGTCATGGGGGTCACTGAAAAGGCTGTGGACATCTTAAAATGTTTTGAAAGATACACATGTATTCCAAGGAGGATGGCACATTCCAGATAAAAGATGAGGGGATAAAAATAACAAGGGCAGGACACCTGGGGTGGGTTCAAGGGGAGGCATGGCTGGGGGGAGGGTATGGAAAGAGGGCATGGTATGCCAGCTAAGACAGAGAAGGACCCGTCCACTTGGTCACCAGTCCATCGCTTGACCAGCTCTGCTCTGTCTTGTTAAAAAAGGAGGCAGCATCAAAGATACATGGATGGAGGATGGCAAAGGGAAACTGAGGCAGGCAATGAGGAGGACAAGGGCAGGAGGTGACACAGGAGCCTTGTGTGCAGATACAGAGCTAACCACATAGATGTGCTGACAGGCACCTCAGAATCTACTCCGTGTTTGGATATGTCTGTGTAGGAAAGAGGAAGAGGAAGAAGGGAATCAGGTAGGCCAAGAAAGAGACAGAGGAAGGGTGTGAGAGAGCGACGGGGATGCAGAGGGGTCACCCATACTGCCTGTGGTGTTGGGCTCTCGGGCACACTCCATTCTCACAGCCACAGCACTGCACCCCACCCACCCAACCCAAAGCTGGTGTCTTTCTTGTTGGAGCACAAACGGTCCTATAGTTCTCACAGAAAAGCTCTGTCTGGGGCAAAGGCTGACCTTAGGATGACGGTCTCTCTGGCATCCTCTGCCTGGGTTGCTGGTGGGGTGGGGGTCTTGGCATCCTGCCCTGGCAGTCCCTGGGAGGGGCTGGCCAGCCTTGTCTGAGGCCCAGGTTCATCACCTGCTTGTCTGTCTGGGGCGGGGCGGGGCCAGACTTCATATGTCTGTCTTAAGACAGTGGCTTTGCTGGGACTATTGGGCCTGTTTTGATCCTAATCTAGACATTCAGCTCAGTTCCCACCGCTAGATTCCGGGAATTTGCTCGGTTTGGCTCAAACCCATGTCTACACCTCGCTCCTGGTTTTCCTGGGCCTGCTTTCCCAACATGTGCCTGGAGCTGCCTGAAAGCTAATCTCAGGATAGCATTCCCACGATGCACACACAATGGGAAGGCCAAAGAGAAGGCAATGCAAAGTCTGGTTTTCACAGAAGTCCCAGCCTCAGCTTGCAGGGAAGGAGAACAACGGCAAGACCAGTGTGCATGGTGTGACCTATTTTCCTAACATGACCGGATACTTTGAATTCAGCAGGTCTACATATGCCAGCTTCCCCATTTTGTTCTCAAGTCAAGGTTTTGTTTTTTGGGGTAATTGAGAAGAGCAGTAAACACTCTGCTCAAAAAAAAAAGCACACTCACACACTACATAACACACACACAAGACAGATGCTGTGTGAGTTCAAACAAGTGAATGAACCAAATGAAAAATGTTTAGACTATAAGACCAAATTCGTGGTTACCGGAAAGAAGGGGAGGGTGAGAAAATCAGGTAAAGTAGATCAGTGGTGGGGGCTAAGACAGAATGAGACTTTTAGTGACAAATAGAAGATTGTCTATACAAATGTTTACAATGGTGCACATTTGAAGCTTACATATTGTTATATGCAATGTCACTTCAATTGAAAAATAATATAGCCGGGCATGGTGGTGCATGCCTGTAAACAGCAGCCTAGGAAGCCATGGCCAGGAATAATGGTTCGAGTCCCGCCGGGGGCCCATAGCGAGACCTAGTCCCCAAAAAATAGCTGTGCATGGTGGCGCGTGCCTGTAATCCCAGCTACCTGGGAAGCTAAGGCTGGGGATTGCTTGAGTCTGCGGTTCCACAGGCAAAAATAGCGAGACCTAGTCTCAAAAAAAAAAAAAAGAAAAATACATAACACATATGATATACATACCATAACCACACACATACCACAGACAGAGGCATATTTCTAGCAGCAGTTTCAGGGGGTTCCTAGACACTGGGGGGTACACCAAGTTTTCAGGATCCCATGCATTTGCACTTCCCTCCCCTGGCAGGGGCACTTTGGCTCAGTAATGAGTAGGTAATGCCATGTGCTTCCAGAAAATCTCCTCGGGCAGTAAAGACCCACTCATATCTGAGGATGTGTGAGGGTCTTTCTAAGACATGGGCTATGAAATAAACCAATCTGGATGCACCCTCTCCACGGTCATGTATAGCTGTGGAGGGCACTCATGTTCTCATCTACAAAATGAGGCTATTTCCTCTCTCATAACACTGCATAGAGGGCTACATGAAGTGGTCACTGACCAGGCCTATCATGTTAATTCTGTAGAGCTTCACAACCTTTTATGAGATAGCTATCCTCCTTCCCATTCTACAGCTGAGAGAGCTGCTTACTAAATGAATGAACCTTACTAAATGAACCTTACTAAATGAAAGGTTAAGAGGTTTGTTGGAGATCACACAGCAGAGGGAGAGGCAGAATTCAAATGTAGGGCAGTTCCCAAGTGTCTGACTCTCCACTGTACTTTCTCAAATAGATTTATGCCCTTTTCCTTTCCCCACAGGCCCCTTCAACTAGATGATTCCTTCCCTCCTGTAAGTCTACATGGTGGTTTTATCTCAGCACTTCCCACCTCTATTATAAATCTTCCTGAACTTACAATGGAGTTACCATCCAATAAACCCACTGAAAATTGAAAGTGTTAAGCCGGGCACAGTGGCACATGTCTGTAAACAACAGCCTATGGAGTCACGACTGGGACTGGGGATTGCAGTTCGAGACCTGCCCGGGGCAACATAGGGAGACCTAGTCCCCCCAAAAATAGGTGCATGCGCCTGTAATCCCAGCTACTGGGAAGCTGAGGCTGGGGACTGCTTGAGCCTATGGTTTCATGGGCAAAAATAGCGAGACCTAGTCTCAAAAAAAAAAAAAAATTTGAAAGTATAGTAAGTATGGATTGCATTTACTGCACCTGACCTAACCAGCGCCACAGCTTAGCCTAATCTGCTTTATGTCTGCTCAGAACACGTGTGTCAGCATACAGCTGGGTAGAATCACTTAACAAAAAGCCAATTTTATAGTGAAGTGCTGAGCATCCAAGGTGGGCATGTTAGGAGACGAAAACATGAAACAAAATGCCAGAAAAACGCTGGGCATTGTGCCCTGCAGAGAAGGGGGTCAGCCCTGTGGCCAGACAGCTGACTGGGGCTGTTGCTTACCACCCTGCTGTGATTGACCCAGGAAAAGAGCAACCACTCAGACAGTTTCTGCTGAATATACGTTGCTTTTGCGGCGTCCGGTGGGGACCAGCTGTATTTGTAAACGTCTCTCTCCCCTCCTCGGACTGTGTTTCATGGAGACAAGGTTTGGGATCTGGGCCCGGTGCTGGGCCATGGAATTTAGCACCGAACAAAGCAGAGGAGGGGGGCCGGTAGCAAAGCCGTGAAGAGCAGGTGCATGGGCCCGACAGCCTGCCCTCTGGCTTGGAAACTTCTAGCTATGCACATGAGCTAACCTCCCCAAGGCCTCCATATCCCCATCTGCAAAATGGGGGGAATCAGAATTGCCACCTCGGTGGGTGAGAAGATGAAGTGGACAGTGTGCCTAGAGCTCTTCGCACAGTGCTTGATGACTGTTAGCTCTGCTCACGATGCCACTGGCCCAGAAGCCCTGAGAGATGGGGAGCCTGAGATGGTCAGCTCTGGAAAAGCCCGAAAGGCCTCCAACGAGGCACATGGTACTGGCACTCAGACTTGGGCAAAGCTGCAGGGGCCCCCCTTCAGCACCCTTCCCCCCTACCCGCCTCACCTCTGCTGTCATCTTGGCAATGAGGCCGGCAGAGATGGCACCACTAAGCACGTTCCGCCGCAGGCTGGGGTTCCTGGGGTCCTTGAGGTTGCTGATTCGACTCCGCACACGGTTCCGGTACTTTATGTCCGTGCTCTTGAGCTCCTGGTATATATGTGGCACAGTCAAGGGCCAATCAGCTGCTAGGAGCGGGAGCCTCGAGGAACACCAGAGCATCTCTTCCTCTGCTTGGTCATGTATGGGGGTGGATCATCTGTGTAGCTTCTGACTTCCCAAGTTGGGGATCTCGCTTGGCAGTTGGGACAAAAATATCAGGGACAGGAGTCAGCCTCCCCGGTGAGATCAGGAAGCACTATGGCTTCAGGGAGTTCAGGAACGGGCACCTGGGGTATGAGCCTTCTGTGTAAACATAGGCAACCGCTGTGTGCCTCGGTTTCTTATTTTATATGGTGGAGGGCCCTTATGAGGGTCAGTGAAGAACCCTTCGGGAGCACTTGCGTGTTGCCTGGAACACATCAAGTGCTTGGTGCTCAGGGGTTGCTAAACAGATGGCAATGACCTCTAGCTTGGGAGGGTCAGCGGTCAGAACAGAAGGTGAGAAGCCACTTGTGGAAGTTTCTAGGAAGTGTTGCAATAAAGAATCAGTCCAGTTGTGTGGAATCTGGGATTCCTCACCTAGCAGCGCATACAAGCAGTTCCCCTGCCCACCCTTCTTTCCCAGCATACCCGTTCCATCGCCAGGAAACTGCGGTGGGAATGGCTGGTCAGTTACTTTTCTCATTTACAGATGAGGAAATTGAGGCTTAGGAAGGGTGCAGCCCTTGTTCAAGGTCACACAGCAAATTCCTGGCAGAGACAGGGCTGGAAGCCAGACCCCCCGCCCAGTACTCAGTCGGCAGGAAGTCGCCCCTGGTCACCAACCACAGTGAGTTCCCTGTCCAGACACTGCCTCCCAGGAGGGCCTCCAGCACCCCCAGGCCCAGGCAGGCTTCCCAGGTCCCATCTCCACCTCCTTTTTCCATCCTCTGGAGGAGTTCAGGGAACACAGCCATGTTTTCTTGGTCTCCTAAGCCAAGCAGAGTCAGGAAGATGAAGTCTCTGCTGGGAAAAACCATACACAAGAAAGAGACTGCAGGGAAAGGGGAGAAATGGAAAGAGCTGACTTGCTAGAAGTGGCGGGCGGGAAGGTGGTATTATTTATTTATTGCTTCTGCTATTGTTTTAATGCTGCTCGTACCATCAAAATGGGGGGGGGAAGAATACGCCGTGATGCATTTGAAAGTCAGAAAAAGTGTTGAAAGGTCTGCTTTTGGCTAAGGGGCAGATAAAGCTTTAAAAATGAACCACTGAAAGCTGACCACAGAACGGAGGCATCCAGGATGGGAAGGAGAGTGAGGGCAGAGTGGGGGGAGCATGCTGGACCATGGTGGAGTACTGTGGGTGTGCTCCCCGGTGGGGGAGGAGTCCTGTACTTCCAGAATTGGAACAAGGATGTCAACCAGCACTCCTTCAATAAAACCTTAAACAAACAAACGGAATCTGGGTTTGGCATTCCTGGAGGTGTGTATCTGCTTGATGCGTGGGGCAACCATGGTACTTTCATCAGCGTCTTCCTGTCTCTGCCTCCATTTCCTGAGGTCACAGGGGAAGACGAAGTGGAGCACAGACTGGGAGGAAGGGGGTCATCAACACCTCAGAGGAGTGAGCCCCACAGCTGCCATGCTAACCCAGGGATCCTCTAAAAGGACAGATTGTCCGCAGGGCATAAAGCATTGACAACTCCCCCTGAGCTTCCACCAGGACAAGGAGCTAAGAGACCTATGCCACAGCTTTGGTTTCTTCTCCTTAAGAGGGATGCTCAATAGAGAGGAAGAATGGAAAAGAAAGGCCAGAACCGAGTCTTGGATCCTCCACTTTTGTTTCAAATGAAGCTCAATGGAAGTAGGACAGGGGAAGGGGAGCTGGGGGGGGGGGGGGACCAAGAGGTGGCTGACAATTATCAATCCTCGTGCTGTGTTCCTGAACTGGAAATGATGGACATGTACTCGGCGAGGTGCTGGGTATGCTGGTTAATAATTACATGATGGTGGAGGGAAACTGCAGGAAAGGTGTGGGAGGCTATCAGGGTGGTCCTCGGGCAGGAGAGAGCAGCAGGCACGTTTACTGTCTATAGAAGGGGCTTCTGTCACCCCCAACAGTCCAGTTGGGCTCCAGAGCAGAGCCCAGCAAGCCAGAAAAGACCCACTCACACTTCAGGGAATTCTGTCCTGCTCCCTCCACATCTCTTTGATGTGCAAAGTTTTGTGCAGAAGGCTAGCCACCCCAAAACAAGCATCCACTCAGTTTGCACAAGGTCACTTTCAGTTAGTGGCAACGGGGCTTATGGAAAGGGTTCAGGACATGGAACCCAAAGGCTAAGGATTTCAGTCCCGCTCTAACATCCAAGAATCCCTGGGCCTCAGTTTCCTCATCTGTAAAATGGGAATATCAGCCTCTGCCTCAGAGATTGCTGCGAGTTCAAAGGTAGGAAGACTCAATTGTTTATCATAGCACCTAGCAGATTCAACAGGAGTCAAAAATGGAAGATGTTATCTGCAGAGGATGGAACAGGGTGGAAGGCTGAGCATGAGAACCGCTATCTCCTGTTTGCCTGAGTGCCTGACGTCATAATCTGGGCACATTTGACACCACCTGCCTGGCACAGCAGTAGAGCCTTCAGATTCTAGAGTCACACTTTGCAGGTTCGAATCCCAACTCTGCCACCACGATTAGCTCTGGGAGCTTTGCAAGTAACCAAACTGAGCCGGTGAAACAGATTCATGGGGAACTACTTAGCTGGCTTGGTTGCAGTACTGAATCAGGTGCTGCTCATAAAAAGCTTAGCAAGAGGCCAGCAGGTATAAGATCATCTATGTAAACACACTCAAGCAATCAGGTTCAGGGGCAGCGCAGGGAGTTACCCCCAGAGTCCTTCCCCCTCCCCTCCCCTTCCCCATCCTGGGTCCCTGGCATTTGGGAGACCTGCTGCTGCAGGGCAGTCCAGACCCACAGCCCCAGCATAGCTCAAGGATATGATCTTCAATTTCTGATGCCATCTTGTCACAGTTGACTCCGTAGCCTTTGTAATCGTCTAAACAAGATTGGGAAGACAGGTGTTAGTGGGACAGCTGCTTGTCCTGGAAGATGCCTGAGAAAGATGCATCAGGGGCCCAGAGAAGCCCCTTCCACCCCCAGTCCTGGCACAGACCCTCTCACCATCCACTTTCAGGGCCGCTGAGAGCATCTCCACGCACTTATCCCGAATAGAGTCCCCCGTGAGGTAGCAAGGTGCCAGGAGACAGACGGAGGGGGCAAAGGTAGGGGTTGAGGGGCTGCTGGGTGTTTTGGGGGTCTCCGCTTTTGATTTGCTGCTGTTTGACCTGAATAGATCAGCAAGACATTTTGATGTTAGCATAGAGAGCACATGAAGCTTGTTATATTCTAGATGGTTTTAGGGATTATGCACTTTCCGGGATTATCCTTGTTAACATCCCTACTAAATTAGTATGACCCTTCAGCTGCATTTTAAAGTGAATTTTAGAGATAGATGCATTTAAAACAAGGCCAATCGGGCCACACATCTGGAAATAAGCAGAACCCGACTTGAAGCCCTGGGAGCCAGATCCCAGGTGTTCTTAACTGACCCCCACACCCTACTGGGTACAGAGCAGCTACCAGTTTCAAACACTGCCTTGCAGTCCCCCAAGGCCCACTGCCAGCTGATGTACATATGTGCTCTCATAGCACATATGTACTTTACTCATGCACTAAATATTTATTCAGCATCTATTCTCCAGGTACTGGGTTTAAAAAAAAGGAATAATGCAGACAAATCAGAAACGTTTCCTTCCTCAACAAGTTTCCAGTCTACTGAATAGTAAGTTTACTGCCATTTCAAGAGTCTGGCTTTGAGATGTGCCAGACACTACAGGACATTTTTCTAATTTAGTCTTGACATCAGTCCTAGGAAGCGTATGTCCGGTCTCCCATCGGCAGATGAGGAAAAAGAGGCTCTAAGGATTCACTGCCAGGATTTGGGTGCAAGTCTGCCTGACCCCAACACCTATGCTCCAAAGTCCTGTTGCTCAGAATGGGCCAACCTGATTTGGGCTGAAAAAACAAATAGGACTAGATGCCAGATGTCCAGGAGGGCGCCCTGTGTCTAAGTCAGCTCCGGCTGCCAGAGCAAAAGACCATAGACTGAATCAAAGAGCACAGTTCTGGAGACTGGGAAGGTCAAGGTCAAGGTGGTGCTGGGGTCCATGTCTCTAGAGGGTGCAGAGCAGAAGGACCCTGTTGGTTGCCTCATCACTATCTCCCAGCACCTGCAACAGAGCTCGAGGCAGGTGCTTGAATGATGGGATGAGCAGGGGGAGCTGATCGGAAAGAGGAATAACCACAGGGTTTAAATAGAGCTGAACCTGGTCTTCTTTTGGGGGCCAGTAGCTCCACTGCCTCAGATTAAAAGAGGGTGCTCTCTTAGAGTTGGCCAACTTCCAAGATGTGGGCCAACTCAAGTCCTCCAGCTCCAAGTTGGTGTGGCCCCTCACTGACCTGCGTGCCTCTCACATCACATCTGGGCCTCCCTGGGGCCCAGAGGCAGGCGGAGTCTGCAGCACGCTGCTTGGAAGTCTCCCAAACAACAGTCATCATTCTGGGAACGCCTACACTGAGGCAGTGTATTTTTGCGGTGTAATTTTTTATTAGAACCCAGGCTCCAGAGGCAAACTCCAGCTTCAAAGCCCGACCCCACCATGGGTAGCCACCTGACCTCAGGGGACTTCCTTAACCTCCAGGGACCTCAATTTGATAACTACAGTGCCCAGCTTCTAGAGCTGTTGAGAAGATGAAAGCACCGAAGAGAATTCCAGAAACAAACTACTAGGCAATTTACAAAGAGTGCCTCCCTGTGAACACTCCCACTAAGCATTATGCATTTATCAAGCACTTGCATGGGCTGGAGCTGTGTGAGCCCTTCATTACCTCATCTGATCCCCACCGTGACCTTGGGAGGACCCAGAACTATCCAAGTAGCCAATGGCAGCGCTGGATCACAGACCTAGTTCTGCTTGCCTTCCAAATTCTTTTCAACACATCTCAGTGTCTCTCACAGGCAGTGAGCTTTCCAGAATCTCTCTAGAGGTTTGGCTGCTTGCTGCAATGCCCCCCACCTTCCTGGCAGGGTACTCGGGGGCCCAGGACCTACTCTTGGCTAGTGTCTGACTGGCTGGAATTCAGTCTGGGTGGCATTTCAGGGAGCCTGGTTCATTTTGCTTTCAATGTACACAAATGGGAAACGAGCCAAATTGCAGAGAGGGCTTCTCTGACCGAGGCTGGGGGTTGGCTTTATCAACAGCTTCCTTCTGCTCCCAGGATGTGCCAGCGCCAGCCCCAGCCTGGGATCTGATGTCACCAAGTACTTAGAAAACCCTCCCACCCTGGGTCCCAGCCGAGCATTCAGAGGCCCTCTCGCTGCTCCTGCGCACCACCTAGAGGGGATGTCTGGTACTGCAGCCCTGAGCCGCTGAAATAGCACGCTGGGAAAAGTAGTCTAGCAAATCGCACAGCTGGGTCCCAGAGGCCCTGATAAAGCCTTCTCCATCAGTGATGCCCTTTCTGTTCTGTTTCCTGTGCTCCAGCCACAGTTCCCAGAGCACCACGCACACTGCCACACCTTTGCTTGTGCCATTCCCTCTGCCTGGGATGCCCACTCTCGGCTTATCTACCCGGCAACTCCTACTCCAGTATCTTTCAAGTCTCAACACAAATACTCTCTTTGCCATGAAGTCTCCTTTGGCTTCTCAAGTCAAGTTGAAATACTCTTCCTATGTTCCCACCGCCTGTTACAGCTTCAAAGAAACAAACAAACAAAAAAAAAACAAGCATGTGCCTTTTGCTGTCTGCTTCTATGTGAGACCATACCACCTGGTAATCCTGCCAGGCTAGGCCAAGCCCAGTGGGCCACTCTCCAGGGACAGGCTCCCCGGACTTCTCTGTCCTTACTGGTTTCAACTTGACCTTGAGATGTTCCCAGGGGCACCTCAGTGAAGGAGCCAGGCCTCTGACCTGGGGCCCCTCAATCTTACTGTGTGGGCCCTGGGACTACTGGAGGCAACGTGAGGTACGAGGTTTCCTCCTCGTCCTGCCTCAAGCCTCTGCCATTATAGCAGAGAGGGACACGTGCCTAACGGGACCCCCGAGAGGAGAAGCCCGAGACGTCCTTTACCTTTCCATCGACGGTCTTCTTGGGGAGGAGGCGACGGAAGATTTGGAATCCACAGAGTCTCTCCTGAAAGAAGAGAAAGTGGAGATGAGACTCTTGTGGCTGCCAGGAGTGCTGATCGAGAGAGCAGAGGCTGGGGAGAAAGCATCCTGCAGCCAGGCCGGCGGGGCTACGGGTGGCCACGCTCGCTCGGATCCCAGCTCGCCCAGGGAGCGAACTCTAGGTGGGGTGGACACCTTCCCGTTCTCCACCAGATAAGCACTACGGGGGAGAGAAAACCTAAAGCCTGCCAGTGTTACATGGGGCATCGCATATTACATGCTGGGAATAACCACTTCTCAGCAGAGCTCTCTCTCTGGGCCCCCAGGGAGTCTTGGCTAACAGGAATCCTGGGACAGCCAGGCCTAGCTTTATCTGGAGAAGATCAGTTTCAGTCTCCCCTGCATGCACCTGAGAGAAGCCCACAGGGGCCTTGTGGGGGGTAAATTGCTTTATCAGACTTTTTAGGCCACTCACCTCTGTGGCTGCCAGGTTAACATTAACCTTGAGTGGGTTCACGCAGAAGGTCCTGGGGAGCGTGGGCGCAGAGCACATGCACCTGTAACTGTGGACACCTGGGCCCAAAAAGCACGGGTGTGCGCATGTGTTAAGTGTGCACACCTGAGCCCAGAGGCGGGGCTAGAGTGGGAGCAGCAGAGGCAGCCACACCACTACCACCAACATTACCTGCGGTGAGTGCAGTGCGACTACAGGAGAGGTTAGAGAGAGAACGCCAGAGAACGAGCGTCAAGATTCATGGGGGTTGAGCCAGGAGTGGTGGCACGCGCCTGTAATCCAAGCTCTGGGGGCAAGAGGCCAGGGATCGCTTGGGTTCGAGACTACCCCAGGCAACATAGTTAGACCTGGTCTCGAAAAAGCAGCTGAGCACAATGGCAGGTGCCTATAATCCCAGCTACCTGGGAGGCTGAGGCAGGGGATCGCTTGAGACTGCGGGATCAAGACTACACGGGGCAACATAGCAAGACCTAGTCTCTAAATAAATTAAAAAAATTAAAAAATTTAAAAATAAACAAACAAATAAATAAAAGATTCATGGGGGCATGGAGGCTTGGCTGCTTGCCTGCCTGCCTGCTTGTCACAGCACTGGCCCAGCCTCCCTATCTGGTGGGTCTGTGTGCCCGGTTCCCTGCGAGCATTTAGCCTGTAAAAACCACTGAGGGCTCCGGGACTCTCAGTGTGTATCTGCCCGGATTGAGAGAGAACCTGCCCATACAGGGCCTGCACTACAGCCTGGAGTGACTGAAGTGACAAGTAGAAAAGCAGGGCACAAATGGAGAGCTACTGAGCATATGCACGAGAACAAGACCAGAAGGAATTCACACCAGGACTCAGGCCTACACCAATGTGGCTCTGTTAGGAAGACAGAAGAAATAGGTGCCTCAGAGGTGGATTTCCTCCCCATTTTCCAAAATGCAGACCATTACATTCTTTTCATAGTATTTTTCCTTGTACTGGTTTCAGTCTGTGAACCTGGAAATGGTAATGCCCACTCTCCATCGCACTGACCCAGCTCTCCTTATGACATGCTCAGGGCACCTTCGAACAGTGAGAGAACGCCCTCTGTTGTCCAGTCACTCCCTGGAGTTGGTAAAGGGCGAGTGTGGAGGTTTCTGGACACTGTGCTGGATGCAGGGCATGCTGAGCCCTTAGCCCTTTGGGCGCTCACTCTCCCAGGGCTCTAGGGCTGGAGGGTCCCTTCCCCAAGTGGCCCAGGCCTCCCTGAGGGAGTTCTCTGTCAGTTGGCTCCTGGGCTAGAAGTGCTGGGGTCTTAAAGACCCCAGTGCCCTCACCAGACAGGGGAATAGGCAGGTAACTAGCCCAGCTTCCTCATCTCACCCAGTCTCTACTCCCATCCAGAGTTTCCCAAGAGAGCTACTTCCTTCTCTCCTTCCACCTCCCAGGCTGTAACCCACTCACCACACAGCTCACCCATGTGGCTCCCTTCCTCCCTTCCCTGCATCTGTCTCACTTCCTGAGCCTTGACCTGCATTTCCTGAAATCACCTCTCAAAGGAGCCCCCTTGCACTTGAATCCCTGTCCTAGGATCTGTTTCTGGAGATCCAGTTCTACCTTCGCTGCCATCCCAAGCACACAGAACAGTGCCCGGCATGGAGTAGAAGCTCCACAAGTACTGGCTGCCGAATGCAAGGAAATCTAAGGTGACAAAAATAAAAAAAGCTAAAGAAGTGGGAAAAGAAACCTCCCCAGAGGTAACAACAATTACGTTTGGCACCTCTCCTAAGGTACTACTAGTTGTCTGACTTCAAAGGCCATGCGGGATCTTGGTGAAAAAACTGTCAATAGTACAGACTGAAGTCTTTTCTATAAAATGGGAAGTTTTCTTTAAAAGCATATCGATGAGGGCCGGGCTCGGTGGTGCGTGCCTTTACTCCTACCCTAAGAAGGGAGGTCAAGACTAGGAAGCAACCACGGGTTCGAGACCCACCCGGGGCAACACAGCAAGACCTAGTCTCAAAAAAATATCTGGGCTTGGTGGTACATGCCTGCAATCCCAGCTACCTGGGAGGCTGAGGCTGAGGATCGCTTGAATCCGTGGTAGCCCGGGCAACATAAGTCTGTGGTTCCCCAGGCAACATAGCAAGACTTAGTCTGGGGGG
>PVHY01026192.1:0-17566 GCA_004024945.1 Uropsilus gracilis
GTGTGTGTCTGTGTGAGGGGTCACCAGGACTGGCCCCCGAATGTGCTGGTTTCCCCTTGCATGAGTTATTTCAAAACTGCTCTCCAATCACCCACACCTACACCGCCCACAGAGCTTCCAAGGAGGAAGGAAAAGAACAGGACAGAGTGTGGCCTGATGTTCTGAAGTGGAAATTTTGGGTTTGTTTGGTTTTGAGACATTTAAGTTGCCTGAAATTCCCACTTTTCAGAAGGCCCCGTGATTCCACCTGCAGGGTACCTAGACTGTCAGGGCGGTCAGTGGCCAAGACTGGCGCCTGGACTTTGCCTGGAGGGTTCTCTTTTCCTCAACAGGCACGTCCTTTGTGGCAGCTGGGAGATTCATCATCAATTCCCTCATGGCCTGGGGCTCATGGAGCTGCTTCTGTGCCCCAAGCTCCGGTGGCCATGGCTGGGCGGGCAGGTGGCCTGGGGGTCCTGATCACTGCGGCTCATAGCGCTTTGGTGGGAACTCAGCCCCTCTCATCCTGCAATGGCATCTCCAGGGGTGACAGACCGGGTGGGCCATGGTTACTCCAAACAGCCTCCCCTGGGGGATGTGACACACCTTCCAGGGTCTTGCTCTCCATGATGTTAGTGCAATTACGAAATTGTCTAATGCCAGAATGCGGCCTCACCACTCAGAGGCACATGGCTAGTGGGACATCCGCCCCACAACAGGAGCAAAGCTGAGTGAGGCCCCTCTGCCCAGCAGGAGAGCGAGATGGACACCCCTAGCCAGCAGCCCCGGGAGCTTAATCCTTCAGGACAGGGGAGCTACTCCTTTCACAAGTAATTACCTGAGAGCCACTCAACATCAGGTCTTGCTATTTTGCCTGGGGAACCGCAGGCTCACGTTGCCCAGGGTACCACGGACTCAAGCGATCCCCAGCCTCAGCTACTCAAATCCCAGCTAGCTAGCTGAGATTACAAGCATGTGCCACCATGCCCAGCTATTTTTTGAGACCAGGTCTCACTATGTTGTCCCAGGTGGGTCCTGCAGACTCGAGCGATTCCTAGTCTCAGCCGCGTTCTGTAGCTGCACTTAGAGGCATGCGTCTCCATCCCCAGCTAGATGCTGTTCTAAGCCATAGGAGCAAACATGAAATGGATATGTCTCCAAAGCTCAAGTGGGAACACCAGCTAACAAACATGTAAAGGAGCATGCAGGGTCATGGAATGAGGACCTGTGAGGACATTAAGTGGGAGAAGGGGGCAAAAGTTACTATGTCAGACTGGTGGCCAGGAAAGACCTCTCTGAGGAGGAGGAGGAGGAGACATGGAACACAGGCATGACCTTTATCTCTCTGAGCAAATGTGGTCTAGGTGGGGGGGGGGCGACAGTGGGCTTGACAGCCCCCAAACTTTCCCAGGTTTTATGGATGTGAGAGGTTCCAAATGTGTTTTCCCAGGCCTCACTTCCAGTGTCTGCTTCTGTGAGGGTGTTGGCTTGAATTTTATAAGAGGACTTAGACAACACGCTCAGATACCACACTTGAAAATGGGAGCACGGCAGTGGGTAACTGACACTGTATGAGCCCCCACAGACATCAAGACTGTGCCTGTGGCCTGCGGGGTGTGGCTTCCCGCCTCCCAGAGCAGTGGGCGTTGTTGCACTATGTAATGGGGTCAGGAATACCTCCCATGGCCAGGCTGTGAGTGGGACCATGACATAATGTCAGGGCATTAGAGTGTTCATGGGAGTTTCTTGTAAAAGGCCACATTGGCACCTTGCTCAAGACACAGGGCTGCGTACCCACTAGGTGGCAAGCATTCCTGGCTCATCTCCATGGCAACTCTGAAATGGATGCCTTTCTTATTTAACTGATAAGAAAATGGAGGAACAGAGAAGTCATGTGACTGGCCCCTCACAGCCTGGACTCAAGTCAACTCAGATCCATGACTTCGTCTTCTTGCAACGCAAGTAGAATGGGGAAAAGGACAGCAAATGGGAAAAACATGACCTCACTTTGCAGGTGCAGTTTAAATCTTTCAACTGAATTCCTGCTCGGCTCTCAAGGTCTAGTTCAGATCCCAGCTCCTCCATAAAGCCTCCCTGACTTGCCCGAAGTTCAGCATGTTTTCTCCCGGGATCTCAGAGCAAGCCGTCGCACCTCTGTCAGATGCTCACATGTGCATTTAATACGTCCCTTCAATGGACGTGTTTCACGTCCCGTTTCTGCCTCCTTGCCCAGGTCTTGGTGGCCTTTCTGACCCAGCAGGGCAGTGGGAGGATCTCCTTGAATGTGCAATGAAAGGAACCCAGTGGTGGCTCCCAAGATGTACCCAATCCAGGACCTACCCCTTAATGTCCCTCCAGATTGCAGGTGGGAGCAGGGAGCAGAAGGAAATACCTGGACTGGAGAGGTAACCAAGCCGCCCAAAGACCTAATGGAGCTAGGTGGAAGTTGGGGGAGGGGGGACTACTTCCGACTACCTTATACCCTCTAGCAAGAGCTAACGGTGGCTTGGCTCCTGCCTCTAGATGCTGGTAGCCAGGGACGGGGCCAGGTTACCTGCTGACCTCACCTCTAGGGGGAGGACAATCTGTGTGTCTCCAAACTCCAGTCTCCCATGGCAATCAGCTAGGTGCTGGACAGCACGGTGTGTGGGAACACGAAGGGCAAATCTGGGTGGCACCGAGAGGACAGGAGGGCTCCAGGAAAGGTGTCTCTCGTGGGTGGGAGCAGGTGGGCTTGTTTTCAGCAGTTTTCCTCCCCCTGTGGCTTCTGAATCACAGCATTTTGCCCACCCCGAGCCGCCCTGCCAGGCTCATGATAAGCTTGGTTTGTATGTGTATCTGCTTTCTGGGAAATATTCCAGGCAGATTGGTCAGCAGCTTCCCCCACTCAACCAACAGGGAGGCTCCAAGTTGTAGCTACGGACATTCCGGGGTCCATCTCAGGGGCAGGAGGCCAGGAGCTGGGGCTGTGACAGACCAGTGAGCAGAGGGCCTGAGATGACCTCCCAGGGGATCCCTGCCCCCAGCCCAGCCCAGCACACACGAACATACTCATGTGCACATACACACACTCGTACATGTACACATTCACACGTACCTCTCTGCTGGTATCTGTCTTGTTCCCCTCATCTCTGCTTCCTTTGCTTCCATCTCTGTCCCCTACCAGTATATCCTCTCCTCTTTCCCTCTCCTTTTCCGACTCATTTCATCTCTCCTGTTCAGGGAATGAACCCAACTGCCTCCAGGGGCTTCTGTAATCCCAAGCTTCCCCTCCAGGTTACCTGGTCACCACTCTCATGGGTCACGTGCCTTAGGCACCTTTGCACGGTGGAGCACAAGCAGCCGAGTGCCACCCTGGAAGATGGCCTAAGCAGCTGGATGGGGGTGGGGGGAGGTTAGTCTGCCCCTTAGACTGGCTTCCAGCTGCAATTGTGGGGGAAGGGTGCCTCGTCTCGGTGCCCCCTCCACCAGCGGCCTCCTCTGACCATGCCCTTGGTGGCACATGGCCACCACCCAGGCACCTTTAAATACTCAGCTGTGAGCCAGGATTGTAGCCTATAGAGAGCAGGGTTTGGAGGTCTGAGAGCTGCTGAGACCTGTCCCGGGCAGAGGGCAGGGGTGCCACTAGCCTTCATATGAGCGGTACCCCTGCACCCTGCCTGTGGGGCTCTGTCCTCAGGAGTACTTGCTGGGAATGTGATGGCCAGCTCGCCCCAGATACTTGTGTCAATCTGCAGGATGCCAGAACCCCGGTCTCTGGCCACGCCGCCCACAGCCTCACCTCAACCAAGGGGGTGGGAGGGGTGCCAAGAACTCACCTGTTTCAGGCACAAATACCCAATCTGTGCCTGCCCATGACTTCGGTTATTGTACACTTTACAAGTGAGGAAACCAAGGCGCGGTATTTTCAATCTCCCTCTGCTCCAGCACCACAGCAGAATCTTTAAAATACAGTTGGGGTTCATGTCCAACCTGCTCTCCTGAGGGGGAGTCACTCTGAGTCAGGGATGACTCCCGTGGGTGTCAACGCTGTGGCAACACAGATGCCCATCATTCCTGCCGTGACAGCCAGCGTGTTCCTGCTGCTGGGGATTCTTGCCATGCCTTCTTCGCTAGGTGGCTGCTTGCCTGCACCCCAAGTCCTCCCCCGACCTCCCAGGCTGCATGCAGCACCACCTGTGAGGACTCAGCAGCAGCAGGCAAAGCCAGCCTCCCTCCACCCCACCCTCCTTCCTCGGAGAAATGCCTTCCCTGAGCTGGGCTGAGGTGAGCTCCTAAGGGACGGGTGAGCAGCGTGTCTGAGTCAATGTGGTGGCCCCCACCCGCCTGGGACCTGGCCCACTGCAAGGCTGTCTGGGGACCACCACTGAGAACAGGGGGGACTTTGACAAGATCCTCATTGTTCCTGGTCCTAGTCCCTTGCTCCCACCTAGATGGAACCAGGAACTCTGGGGATTCAGAGGGGAGGCACCTGTGCCAGTGACTCTGCCTCTGAACAAGCCCCCTGCTGGCTCTGCTTACGAGATCACAGAACCTGGATAACAGCATCCCTCCAAACCTGCACTTGGCTTTCAAGGATCCCCTGGCTCTTTGCAGAGTAGAGCAAAACCAAGCACATGGGACCCGGAAGCAGCCACAACTGCAGGGAACACCTACCACAGGGCAACCTTGCTGTGCTGGGGGCCTGGGTCCCATGCTGCAAGAGGAGACAGAACCCAGGTGGCCTAGGACCCAGGGCATCAGGACCACAGCAGGCTTCTGGGGGCCCCAGAACCTGAGACCTGGGGCCTGAGAAACCTCAGAGGCATAAGCCCCAGTGGCACAGCTGGAGTCATGCAGGAGTAAGGCAGGCACCCCAGCTGCCTCATGGGGCTCTTCAGGGGGTCCCCTAAAGAGAAGCAGGCTGGAGATTTCAGACCCTAGAACCCTTCTTTCCAACTTCTGCCCTGCTGGGCTCTTCAGCAGAACAGCTTCTGAGGATGAGGATGTGGGTGCTCAGGAAGTTTGGAAGGAAGCATTTCTGGGGTCATTTGGCATCAGTCATGTGGTTGAAAGCACGAGGGAAGGCCTTGCACTAGACTCCATCCATTTCTGGGGGTCTCCACCACACGGCCTGCCCTTGGGTCCATGAGCTGTTCAGTTCCGGTTCAGAGAGATGGGACACCACAGTGAATGGACTGTCTGCACCAATCAGAATGCCTCCCCCCCCAGACACCTCTCTGCCTTGCAGGCAGCATGGTGCTGACAGCACCCCAGGAATGCAGGCGAAGAATTCAGGTCACTACCTGGGCTTTGAACAGTGCCAAGGGGAGCAGAGGGGAGAGGAGTGGGCATTAGGTGGTGTATCTGCCAGGCCCCAATTCAGCCCCCATGTGAAAGGGGCAGGAAAGAGGGGAAAAGAGAGCCAGCCTTCTCACAGCAGGTTCCCTCGGGCTCTTCCCTGAAATTGGAGTCCATTTCAGGGGACCTTGGGATCAGGAGGTGATCAGTCCAGCCTCCACTTCCCAATCCTTGGGCTCACTGATCCCCACCATGCCGGCTGGGCACAAGCACCAGGGAAAGCCTCTCTGCCTCATGTACAGCCCAGCGAGAGCCACTCAGAAACAGAAAAGGAGGCACATTTATTTCTCGAAGGCAGGGGTCTTTTATCTCCTGAGCTCCGGACTTCCCAGAGTTGCTGCACCAGAGAGTTGCTTCCCAGAGAGGGGAAGGTATCCCCACAGTACTGACTGCTGGCCTCACCCCTGCCCTCCCCTGAGACTCAGCCAGACCCAGAGCAGAAGGTACCCCTGGCTCTGTCATGCTGAGTGTAGGATGCTTAGAAATCACTGGAAAGGAGGAGCCTATGTTCCAGGGGAAACACCTTGAGGGGAAGACAGGTCAGGTCTTCCTAGGGGAGATCCTAGGGGAAGCTTAGGTGGCTTTTCTTCTGTCCCTGAGAAGCAGATTCCAGTAAACTGGAGGGGCAGCAGGAGGGTTGAGTGGAACCTCTTCTCCCACTGCCTGGTCTGCCTAGTCAGGTTCTCCTGACCAGGCAGGGCAGTGAGGAGCTCTGGCCATGCCAGGATAAGGCACAGAGGTGAGCCTGGCAGCATCCTCACAGAGACGACCCAGGCTTCCTTTCTACCGTGCGTTTCCCGCCCAAAGGCAGTGGAAGGTAATGCTGATGGTGTCTCCCAGCTGTGGCCGGGAGCGAGGTAGGCTGATGAGGTGGCACCAGGTGGCATCTGGTGCTAGGCCCCAGTGCAGGCAGGAGAGGAGAGTCTGCACGATGCTAATGCTTCAGCTGCTGCCTGCAGACCATGGAGCTCAGGCATCGGGAGCTGATGGAACCCTACTTAACCTGCGAAGAAGGGGGCAGGTAAGCTTCCCCGCCTCTGCAGACAGAGAAGACCGAACACACCTGTCTCAGGAGTGCTGGTCATTCAGGTCCTTGGCTCCGCGCCGTGGCACCTGCCTCCCAACAGGAACACTGGTTTCCATCCCTGATGGCACACTAGAGTCAGTGGAAATTGACACATCCCAGGGCCCGGGGTCTCTGGGGCAATTCCTTCAGAAATGTCACTTGTGAAGGGCAGATGAGGAGCAGGAGGGAGAGGAGTTCACATTGAGTTCTTTGGCTCTAACTCTGAATAAGGAAGTGAAATATCACTAAAATAAGGCTTTCAGTTATCTGTAAATAGACTATACATCACAGCAAGGAAAACTGATGTCAGCACTAAAATTAGAACTTCCTGCCCACGAGGGCTGTGTTGGAAAGTCTGTCCAAGGAGCCATCAAACCTCCTCTCTGCAGTACTTAAGAGAACAGAGTCCCTTGCTGGGAGGGGATGTGGTGAAGATGATGCCTCCACCCAGAAGCCCTCTGAAACTGGAGACCAGGTGCAAGCCCTGCTTCTGGCATCCTTACCTCCTGCCCCAGTTCTGGCGACCAGGGCACATGGGGAAGGGCGGAGACAGCAGGGAGGCAGAGAGCAGCCCTGGCCAATGACGTCTGGGGTGCACTGACCACTGTGTGTGCCCTCCCATGCGTGTGCCTTCCCCTCCCCTCACACTGCAAACCTCATCCTCCTCAGTCCCTGGTGACAATCCCGAGATGAGAATCATCATTTCCACTTTGCAGGGACGAGAGCTCGGTCTGAACAGATCACATAGGATGGGTGCTGTGAGGGTCAGAGGCAGGAACCAGATCCTGACAGATTCTACTAGCTCTTCCCATCACACCACTGGCTCCCAAACGGGGCAGTCATGTCTAAGATGTGGGAGTCCATGCACCATGAGGGAAACGATGTGTGTGTGTGTGTGTGTGTGTGTGTGTGCGCACGCCTGTGTCTGTGAGTATGCATTGCAAGTACCTGAGTGTGTGTGCATCTGTACCTGTGCCTGTGTGCCTGTGTGTGCACCTATCCCTGTCTGTGCACCTGTCTTACATGCCTGCAGGTGTATGTACGTGTGTACGTGTGCATGTGCATACACGGGTACCTGCATATGTGCGTGTGCACACGTGTGCATTGTGTGAGTTTGTGTGAGTCCACCAAGCTTTGGGGCAAGGACCACCCCTTATTCTGAGATCATGTGCTTCCTTCTTGGTGTGAAAGTGCTTTATGAAGCTGGTGGGGAGGACCGGGTCTGCTCTCTGAGGTGGTTATATGAGAATGGCCCTGCTGTTCTCCAACCTTGAGGGTTTTGCTGATGTAAAGCCCCAAAGTCTAAGCCTGCTGTACCCACCAGCACCCTCTCCAGTGCCCCCACACCCCTGGGGAGGGGCATCTAGTGGGGCAATGAACCAGCCACATGGCCTGCAGAAGTGTCTGTGAACACAGGCCTTGGGCGGGAGACCCAACTCTGCACTGGGCAGCCAGGTACCTTCCTAAGGCCGAAGTCAAAGCCTATATGTTGTGAGCTGGGCAGCTCAGTGCCCACGGGCTAGCTCGCACCCTGGGTGCAGGGTGCCCTGCCCCACTGGAGCCCCTTACCTTTCGATGATGCGGTTGTTATCCTGGAGGTCAAAGGCCAGCAGCTTCATGCCCTCACAGAGTTCCTGCATGCTGCCAGGCAGAGCGAGAGAGGCCCTGTGGTGAAGCCCAAAGCTCTGCAGACCCTTCCCCGACAATGCCCACTACACAGCCTCTACTGACCTCAGCCCTGCTCCATCCCCACCCCCACACTCACTGCATGACCAGGTCCCCTGGTGCAGGATCCAGAGGAGCAGCTGCTGGGGCTGATGAGGCCTGGGTGCCCTTTGATCTGTCCTGTAGGAGCTGGTGAGACAGCAGGTCCAGCATCTGGAGGATGAGCCTTGGTCAGAGGATGGGTCACTCTGGTGGGGGCTGAGGGAGGGTCACGGAAGGTGACCAAACAGCCATTGCCTGCATCCCTGGAGGCCAATGTCCTCCTCCCTATCTTAGGGAGTCGCTGGCACTGTGGCCTTGCTCATGTGAGCTTGGGTTTAATAGCCAGACTACCTGGTCTCCCTTGCGTTGGACCCATGTCTCCCCCAATGGCACAAGCAGACAGCAGACAGCCATTTGTCCCTGTCAGGCAAGCAGAGGTCTTGCAGCTGCCTGTATGGGGGTGCTCTTCACAGAAGATCACTGGGAAGACCCCGGGGGACTCCTGCTGCTTCTCTTGGGAGTGGCTGGTGCCTCTGAGGCTGCACAGCTCCATGGGGAAGGCTGAAGGTCCAAGGTCACCAGGAACTGCTTACACTGGGGCACATCTGTGGGTCAGGGTCTCCCCCCAACCCACACCAAGGTCCCTGGACCAAGTAGCCCAAGTGGCTGAGGACCTGCTCCCCTCACATCCACATCACCTTGCTGAGGCTCTCTTGGGCCCCCTGGGCCTCTGTGGTGCAGGCGGCCACGGAACAGCCAACCAGGCGCAGGTGGTTCCGGGTCTCATTCACCAGGCTCGAGAGAGCAGACTGCGGTTAGGCTCCTCTCCCTGCCCAGGTCCTTTCCAGGAGACACTGGCACCTTTGTCCAGGTGGCAGAGACTGGGTGCTGCCTCCCAGCCTGGCCTCCCTCACTGCTTTGGCCCTTCCTGGTAGGTGCTTCCTCCCCTGATCCTACTGGGGCGTGGCTGAGCACACAGTTGGGGCAGGGCCCATGAGCTGGCCACAGTGAGCAGGTCAGCTCCAGAGCCAGGAACAGCCCACTCCCAGCACGGAGCTACCCCATTTCCATTCCCAGAGTCAACCACGACTGAAACTCTTAGGAATCCTCTTCTCTCTCTTAGTGGAGAGAATGGAGGGCTTGAACCCCTGGTTGAAGTGTGGGTGCTTGGATCTCACCCCATGACAAGCCTTCATGTACCTCAGGAGTGTAGCAGCCCCTCCCCAGGTATCAGAAGGCAGGAAAGGGAAACTGGTCTGTGAGGGGGCCCTACAGGGAAGAGCGCTAGAGAGAGTCCCACTTAAGGGCTCCTGGCTGTGCCTGCTTCCCAACCACTCTAGTCCGAAAGTCGTCGAGCGAGCGTTCTCCTCAGAGGGGGGATTCCTGACACAAGCACCAGAGGGCAGTGGGAAGAGTTGGCTCCCAGAGGCAGCCCTACCTGCACACTCATCCCGGATCTGCTACTTATTAACTGGGGAGAATTAAGGAAGAGACCTGTTCTCTGCACCTCAGTTTTCGCATCGGTGAAATGGGCCGAGAGCGTCTACCGCAGTGGCTGGAGGCTGTGGGATTAACTCAGCTGTGTGCAGTTACCCCTGCAGACTGCCTGCTTCTGGTGCACAAAGCTGCTTGTCCCTCGGCCTTTCTTCTTCTCTGACCCAGTCTCTCCCCGTGAGACCCCCAGGGCCCAGCGCTGTCTGCAGGCAGGAGATGGGAGGGCCCCTTGCTACCTCATCCGTTTGCCGTGGGTGGCCAGCGCTGCCTGGTACTTCTGCGCACACTCCTCCTGGAACACCTGTAGGAGCCTTTTGGCTAAATGACTAAAATTCATCCTAAGAAGACAGGGAAACCGAGGCACAGGGATAAGCAGCCAGAACCACCTGTGTGAAGTTTAGCACTCCTGCTGCTCCACTACCCCATGCCCAACACCCAGTCCACTGGGCCAAGAAGGAAGGTAAAGCCACATGCAAAGGGCAGAGATCAGGGTGGTAGGTGGGAGAGCACATGCATATGCATACATGTGCACACACATGTGCCATGCACACACACTCAAGGCTCAGCCCCCAGAGGGAGGGGGAGGAGACGGTCATGGAAGTATGTATGCAGGGCAGCAGGAAGTGGACATAGAAAGGGGGGAGCCTGACTCAGGGAGGATCCAGGGAGAATGTCCTGGGAGACGAGTGTCCAGGAGGCAGGAGCAGGAGGGGTCAGAAAGTGGCAAGGCAGTGGCAAGTGGTGGTCAGTGAGCACAATTAAGGAAAGAATCCTACAAATACTCTTGTTCACGTTAGAAGTGAATCCAGTCCCATTAAGACTGTGTCTAGAAACCTCCTCTGACTCGAGCACAGTCCCTCCCCAGGTAACTTCCCCAACACAGTGCCTGCCCTCCCCCTGCCCTGCAACAGCTCTGGGAGACAACTCTCCCAGACTGACTGGGGGGTGGGGGGGGGAGAGGTTGACTCACTTGTCCAGCTTGTGAATCTGCTCCTCGTTGTAACCAAGCCCTGAAGGAAACAGACAGAAATATCCCCTGACCAAGTCAGCTGACAAAAGGAGACCCTACAGGGACTGGGGGTTGGCTCCAGAGCGGGAGGCAGCCAGGTGGGCCCTGCTGCCCAGGGGGTGAAGAGGGATGGGAGGGATGGGAAACACAGAATTTTGATGAGGGGAGGGGCTGACACCAACCACTGCAGGGCTGCCAAACCCTTCCAGGGGAGGCTGGAGGGGAGAAGGGGAGAGGGGAAGAGGAGACATACAGAGAATGCTCAGTCAGCAGGCTACTCATACCCCTCCCTACCACATCCTGCAGTGGGGGGATCCCTCATGCTCATACAGAGGCACTGGACTCCTGAACAGGAGCGGGTGAGCCAGACCTAGGCTCTGCCTGCCTTCTGAGCCTAGCCTCCTCTACCAGGAGGCTGGCCTTCGCACCACCATCCCTACCAGGGCTCTGAAGCTCACTGCGGTGGGATAGTAGCCTCTGATGCCCTGTTAGACAAGGAGATAGATCCACATGAGGAACCCACCCCCGGGACAGGTAGTCTGTTCATGGCTCTCCTGGGGTCTGGCACTCAGCCAGTTGAGTCCAGTAACATGGACAAGTCTGGCCCCTCCTATTCCCAGGAGCTGCATGCAGCTACTTTCACTTCCCTCACTACATGGGAGGGTGAAATGAGGGACCTGACTCAGCCATCCCCCCCCCAGATTCCACCTTTCAACACCCCAGGTATTAACCCTCAAGGATTAGCACTCCCAGTTCATTGAAAATTTTCATAAAGGATGCTTGGGGTAGTGAAATGCAGGGAGGCCTCAACAGCACATCTACTTCCATAACCATCTCCTTCCCCCTCCCTCTGGGGGCTGAGCCTGAGTGTGTGTGTGCATGGCACATGTGTGTGACCATCTCACATCTTAGTTTTCTCCTCTGTGAAATGAGGGCAGGATAGGGGGAGGACGGCATAAGTGTTAGACAAAGCAAGGACTTGCAGTGTGGTGTGGTACCGGGAGAGCTCTGGAGAGCAGCTGGTCCTGGTTCCAGTGCGGAGCAGACCCCTGCCAGTGGCCCCAGGGTCAGGTCCACCTTGCTAGGCCCCAGGTACACTGAGTTCAAAGCCTCGATGCTTCTAGGCTCCAGGTAAGAAACGCTGACCCAGGAACTGAACTTCATTTAGTCAAGTAACTTAAACACTGAAGGGGTATCAAATAGTTTTTCCTATCAAAAGCAGCTTTAAGGCCGGGCACTGTGGCTCGTGCCTGTAAGCTTCAGCCTATGAAGTGGCCGGGGGTAGAGATAGCGGTTCAAGTCCCGCCTGGGGCCCATAGCGAGACCTAGTTCCAAAAAAATAGCTGGGCGTGGTGGCGTGCGCCTGTCATCCTGACTACCTGGGAAGCTGAGGCTGGGGATTGCTTGAGTCTGGGGTACCCGGGGCAACGAGAGCCTGTGGTTCCACGGGCAAAAATAGCAAGACCTAGTCTCAAAAAAAAAAAAAAAGCAGCTTTATTGTTTTGGTAAGCCTATACTTAATTTTGTTAAAAAAACTCACTTCTGAACAGAGATGTGCTGTTGGTGAAAATACAATATACAATATATCTTTGATAGTTTTTAATATTGAAAACTTGTAAAACTGAAATTTGAATAGATGGAGTTGAGCAAGATCTATCATTAAAATAAATTTCATGTGTTCCTACTTTTAAAATCTGGGCTCTAAAAAATGTAAAAATTATATACATGGCTGCCTTTATGTTGCACTTGGGACAATCTGCATCTTTCAGTAATCAGAGTTGCCAAAGGGAACTTGGTAACCAAGCTTTGTTTAGTATTAGAAGTTTGGGGCAAGGGTGGGGAAGGGGAGGGTCACCTCCAGAATTTTTGCTCTCCAAAGAGTTCACAGGGGCTTCTCCTGGCCCCCCACCTGGCCCTGACCTCCACCCTCCCCTGATGCCCCTCCCTGCATCCCCTTCCCTGCCCCCATCTCCTCTACCCCCACTCTCCCTTGCCTCCTCCCCTGACCTCCACTTGCTCCCCCACCCATTGGCAGTCCCCTTGGGTAGTCCCCGGACCCTGAGCCTGTAAATGGGCAGTTCCTGCCCCAAAGCAGCTTTGTGAAGACTCCTGGTGAAGCAAGCCAAGCTCTAGTCCACTGACCATGTCCCCATCCTGGCTGTCTCAGCACCCCAAGCTCTAAGGCACCCTGCCAACTGAGGACCACCTTCCCTGCAGCTCCTGGGCCCCAGCCCTCCACAGCCCCACCCCATCTAAGCCTCAGTGGTGATGAGCACAGGGGGGGTGAGGTCCCAAGTCCCTCTTGGTCTGAGCAGCTGGCAGGCCCCCCAGCCCTGCCAGCCCGCCTGTCTGCACAGGGTCTCCAGTGGCAGCTGAGACCAAGAACCCAGCAAGGTCTGGTGGGAAGAAGGGGAGAGCATGAGGACTATTTTGCTCTGCCCCTGCTCACCTGGCCTCATCCTAGACTTCTTGAACTGTTTGTAGATGAGGTACATCTTGTCCACACAACACTGAATCTGCTGGATGCTGTAGGCGGGAGACAGGGACCAGGTGGGGAAGAATCAAATGCACAGGAGAAACAGTAATGGAGGGGGTGTGGGGGTGGGAGGAGGGGAAAGCTGCTCTCTCATAAAACCTCAGTGCCTCTGTTTTAGGGGCCATTCTGGGAGTGGAGGGTGAATTGCCTGCCTTATTTGAGACATCTTGGTGCCAGACAGCTCTCATTCTTATGTTCTCTCTCTCTCTCCCTCTCCCTCTCCCCCTTCCCCCTTACCCTCTCTCCTTTGTCTCTCCCTCTCCCTCTCCTCTCTCTCTCCTCTCTCCCTCTTCCTGTCTCTCCTTTCTCTTTCTCTCCCTCTCCTGTCTCTCTCTCTCTCTCCCTCTTCCTCTCCCTTCTCTCTCTCCCTCTCCCTCTCTTCTCTCTCTCTCTCTCCCTCCCTCTCTCTCTCTCCTCCTATCTCTCTCACATGCGCATGCACACACAAACACACTCAGGCTCAATAAGAGATGAGACAGATGAAAAGCCGACCCTGATAGGCAACAGGGGACTTGGCCTTGGCCTCCAGGCCTGACAATGGACCCTGAAGTGCGAATCTCTGTGGAGCAGGAGGGTGGGACAGGACGTCTCAGGCCCTTCTCCAACCTGGGGGTGAGTCACTGACGATTTGACCCCCTTTAAAGCTGGACACAAATATTTTGTTTTTAAGTTTGGAGGCATCCTCATGCCCAGGACTAGTTAGCCCCACTTATCCCCCACCGAGTTCAGTCGTTCTAGAGCTGGGCACTGGGCAGCCCCCACACCTGTCCCCAGAGCGCCCAGGTGCTTCGTGGGCACATAAGATGGCAGACGGTGACTTCACCCAAAGGCGTTGGTCCAGGGTGCTCCGTGCACAGAGCTGCCTTCTGGTTTCTTGAGAGAGGGACTTAGCACATGTACATGACACCAGTGCCCTGGCCAGACACACTCACCCTTCAGTGAGCCATTTGCCCACGTGGGAGAGAGACTGCAGGGACCAAGGCAGCTCAGGAAAAACGGGAAGTTCCCTGGGTTTTGTGCTCCAAAGCAACAATGGTCCCAGACGGTGCAGTCCTGGCAGGCGGGCGGGTGACCAGGTGGGAGCGGGCCTGGGGTAGCTCTGCACCCAGTAGGTTTGCCCAAAGGAAGACAGGTCCAGGAGTGGTGATCAGGCTGGAGGCAGGCAGACCCGACGGAGCCCCTCCTCTGCCACCTGTCACGTGGTGGCTGTGACTCAGGGAAAGGGATGCCCTTGAGTGCCACTGTTCTCAACTTAGCTGAGATGCTACAAACGGTAAGACCAGTCCCAGGGCCTGACCCAGGATAAGGGGTCAGAGAAAAAGAAAACTAAAGGTTTCAAAACTATCCTAAATCGCTCTAAACTCCCAGCTGGGGGTGGGACCCCGGATGCTTTCCTCCTGCCTGTCTTAGGGGAGGGTCTTGCACCTTCCCAGGTCCCCCACCTCCACTATCACTCAGACAAGGGATTCTTCAAAAAGCTATGCACCTTGCAGGCAGCCATCCCTGCCCCCACCCCACCAAGAAGGAAAACCCCACAGACCTTCTGTCCTCATGTACCTGATCCCAGTTCTTCGTCAGCTCGGCGCTCAGGGTGCTCAGACTCGCCTGGGTCTCGGTGATTTTGCAGGAACATTTGGAGAGGACCCCTGCCAGCTGCAGGGTGAGAAAGCAGAGCCTATGGGTTCCTCGGCTTGGGCTCTGAAGGGTAACCAGCCACCCCACTGTCCCACCATTGCTTCCAACAGCCCCTAGCTCACTCACAGTCCTCAGCCGGGACCTCAGCTCTGCGGTCTTCTTCAGCTCCTGCACCTCAGGTGCACCAGTCCCACTGCTGAACCAGGAGGGAAGAACAGAGAGGGTTCATTTGAGGTTAGGAGGCAGAGAGGTGCATGACCACTCTCTGGCTGAGGCCTCTGGGGAGTCTTGTGGTTGGAGTAGAGGAAGGGGCCTGCAGAGGCTTGTACTTTCAAGGCTGCGCTGAGCATTGCAGACTCATGACTGAGGAGGGTGGAAGGACTCAAATCTGAGTCGGTGATGCAAAGGGGACTATTTAACTGAAGAAAAAGCATACATCCTTTCTGACAGATTTTGTATTTTGTGATTGCCAGCTAGGAAAGGGACGCTGTGATTCATAGACTAGCCAGCAATGGGCCCAAACTCGGAACGCTAGCTTACACTGCCCCTGAGCGGGCAAGGAGCTGAGATCCTGGAGAAGCTGTCCCCACAAAGCTCCCTGGTCCTTCTATGGGGGAAAATGTGGCCGCCTGCACTACAGAGGCACTGGCTGTCTGCATCAGTGCAAGGTGTGTGCAGCGCTCCCAGTGTCGGCTGTGAGGTATTTGAGCAAAACCTTTTAAACTTAGACCCACCCAGTCTAGAACTCTCAGTTTGCAGGAAGGAACCCGGGGTGCCCAGAGAAGGTGCCAGGTGAGCCCAGGAGATGTGAGGACAGCAATGTTCAACCACAAGCCAGGATCATGGTGGGGGCAGGGAGCAGTCTGTTTAGAATAAAACAGATGTAAAGAACATGACTCAATCAAAAATGTGGTCTCAGACTAGATCCTGGTTCGGATGAGACCAGCTAGAGAAGAAAATCTGGAGGCTAACTAGGGAAATTTGAATATGTGTGGGCACCAGAGGAGCTAAGAATGTACAGAAACATATGGAACAGGAGAACCCACAGCTGAGAAAAGCAGAGTATAAACTCTCCCATGTGTCTGATCATATGTCTGCATGGTATATAATAACCACCTAGAAGGACATGGACTTAGGTATCTCAGAGTAGCACGATAGGGCATTTTTTACTGATCCATATTTCTCAGCTTTCTACCAGGAGCAAATACTGTCTTCATGACAACAGTTAAGAATAAAGACTCGGGTGTGTTAGTGCTTCAGAATGGAGGGGAGGGGCAGGGTGAGAGTGAAGAACAAGGTGGCAGCTACATGAGGCAGGGGCATGGCCTGCTTTGGTCTCCAAGCCTGGAAGTGTTCCACCCTCAGCACTGACTCAGCACAAGGCCGTGTGTGCAAGGACCGCATGGCTGGGCTACTCCGTGGCAGGGGGACGTTGGCTGAGTCACCAGGCAGGGGTGGGGATGAGGGAGCTAGGAGCCCATATCTGCCATCTGCATGAGCCTGGGTTAGTGACATTACCTCTTCAAGACTCAGTTTCTTCATCTATATAATGGGCAGGTACATTTCCTTCTCATGCAATAAGGTGTTCATGGGAATCAAGTGGGACCTCAGAGATAAAGGACCTGACCAAGCATATTTATATGGACACCCTTTTTCTGGTGTCAGGGTGGAACAAGCACTGGGATTCTCCATGCCAGTCCCAGATGACTGAACAATGCCTGGGAAGATCAGGGAGCTTTCAGACCCTGTCAAGGAGGCCAGTCGTGGAGGGCCCAAGACAGGAGAGGTGACTAACAGGCTGGGCAGCGGCAGTCACTTGGTGCCAGGTGCTTACTTTCCTGCAAACATGAAATCTGGCTCCCTGAAATATCTCAGTTACTACTACGGGAGAGGCTAATGACTTCAAACCTGAGAAGAATCTCTAGATCTGAAGATGTTCCTCAAAATGAGGTTGAAGAACACTGGAGCTGGGAGGTCTTGGAGGTCACCCAGTCCTCTCACTGTGGACATGAAGAACAGAGCCCCAGGTAGGGGGAAGGTGATTACTAAAGAACTGGGGGCAGGGCCGGGCACAGTGGCGCGTGCCTGTAAGCTTCAGACTATGAAGTGGCTGGGACTAGGGATCGCGGTTCGAGTCCCGCTCAGGGCAACACAGCGAGACCTAGTTCCAAAAAATAGCTGGGCGTCGTGGTGTGCGCCTGTAATCCCAGCTACCTGGGAAGCTGCGGATGGGGATTGCTCAAGTCCATCGGACAATGTGAGGCTGCGGTTCCATGGGCAAAAATAGCGAGACCTAGTCTCAAAAACCAACAAACAAAAAACAACTGGGGGCTGAATCTCTGCTTAGTGCTTTCTGCCTTCATGCTTACTCCTCCTTGGCAGAAGGTTACAATATGCTCTGAAGCAGGGGGCCTTGGGAATGGAATTAGAAAAACAGCTACCAGCAGACACCAGGACTCAGTTGAAAGTTAGCCTGTCCTCCATGTTTGCCAGGGCAAGGTGAAGATGAACCCCAAATGTCAGCCCCACATGTTTCTTTCCTGCTTAGAAACCTACAAGAGAACCCTACTACTCATTGTATTGGGGTCTGCCCGCCAAATAAACCCACCATGAGCTCTATGAATTCTCCCCTCCTCCTCACCCCTTGGTGCCCCCTACTCTGGCAGGTCGCTGCCAAGTGTCACCTTCCACCAGAACCATGGGTTTAATCCACTCACCCCCTAGTCAGGGTCCCCTTTATCTCACTCTCTGCACAAGATCTTCCAACCTGAGATATTCTCTCATTCTTTTTTTTTTTTTT
>PVHY01026193.1:0-17566 GCA_004024945.1 Uropsilus gracilis
TAAGGGAGATTTCTTGGTCCATTTTTTTGCATGTCTTAATCCAATTTTCCCAGCACCATTTATTGAAGAGGCTATCCGTGTTCCAAGGTAAGTTTTTCACACCTTTATTGAAGATTAGTTGACTATAGATGTGTGGTTTTATTTTAGGGCACTCAATTCTGTTCCATTGATCTGACTGTCTGTTTTTGTACCAATACCATGCTGTTTTAATTATTACGGCTTTGTAGTGTAGTTTAAAGTTTGGGATTGTAATACCTCCATTCTCTTTTTTTCTGGTCAGGAGGCTTTTGGATATTCGGGGTCTTTTATTATTCCATATGAATTTCAGTAATTTTTGTTCTATCTCTTTAAAAAGTGTCATTGGGAATTTTATTGGGATTGCATTGAATCTATATATTGCCTTAGGTAAGATGGTCATTTTGATAATATTAATTCTTCCAATCCATGAATATTTTCAGGCTTTTAACATTCCACCAATATGTCCTGTGGCGAAGTCCATCCTCTGAATATATCATGTTTTGTTGATTTCTGATGGACATCTGCATTTTTTCAAATTTTGTGTTATGTGAACAAAGCTTCTGTGAACACTCTGGTGAAAGGCTTTTTTCTTGGTATGCTTACATATTTTCATTTATCTTGCTAACTACTTGGAGTAGATTTATTGGTCGTTGGATAGATAGACCAAAGTCTAACAGTTGAAGAAACTGCTAAGCTGTTTCCTGAGTGGTTGTGCTATTTTGTACATGTTACACAGTATGTAAGTCTAGCTGCCCCTCACCTCACACTCTAATGGCTATTTCACTTTCATTCTAGTGATCTTGCAGTAGTCATTCATTGTGGATTTTAGGACATGTGTCTTTTAAAAAATAGATTTTAACTTATAGAAAAGTTTTAGTTTACAACAAAATGGAGTGAAAAAGTTTTTATCTATCCTCACTGGTCCCACTTAAATGTAGCTTCTCCGCTCAGAGTCCTGCACCAGGGTGGTTCATGAGATATAGTTACTGAACATACATGGATACATCGTCATCCCCAGAGGACTCCACTCTTGGCGTTGTGCTTACTATGGATTTGTGCAAATGTGCAATAATGTGATATATCACACAGAAAAAAAATCACCATCCCCCAAATCCTTTGTTCTTTGCCCATTGGTCACTCTTACCCCACCCCCAAACCTCTGACAATCACTAATTCTTTTACTGTCTCAATGGTTTTGCCTTTTCCAGAATGTGACATAGTTGGAATTATATAGCCTTTTCATTTTGACTTCTTTCCTAAGTAATAATGCATTTACATTTTCTTCATATCTTTTCCATGGCTTGGAAGTCATAAAAATTCTTTTTAATGCTGAATAATATCCCATCATCTGAATGTAATACAATTTATTTATTCCTTAATATGTTGGGGACATCTTAGTTGCTCCAAGATTTAGAAATTATGAAGCTGTCAAATATTTTTGTGTGGGTTTTATGGTGGATATAGAAGTGTGATTGCTGGATCACACAGTATGTTTACTTTTTAAGAAACCACAAACAATTCATCAAAAGTGACTGTACCATTTTGCGTTCTCAACAGAGGATGAGGGTTTGTATTGCTTCACATCTTCACCAGCATTTGGTGTTAGTGTTTTGGATGTTAGCCATTCTAATAAATGAATGGAGTGGTATCCTGTTTAATTTATGATTCGCTGATATATGATGTGGAATATCTGTTTGCATGTTTGTCAATTTCATATATCTTTGTTGAGGTATACAGGCCTCTTGTCTAGTTGGGTTTCTTCTTATTGTTGAATTTTTAGAATACTTTGTATATTTTGGATAGCTGTCATTTTTAAGATATGTCTTTTGCAAATATTTCCTCCCAGTTGTAGCTGTCATTTTCTTGACAATGTCTTTTGCAGGTGAGGGTTTTTTTTTTTTTTTTTGAGACTAGGTCTCGCTATTTTTGCCCATGGAACCACAGGCTCACATTGCCTGTGGTATCACAGACTCAAGCAATCCCTAGCCTCAGCTTCCCAGGTAGCTATATTACAGTCATGTGCCACCACACCCAGCTATTTTCTGGGACTAGGTCTCGCTATGTTGTCCCAAGCAGGACTTGAACTGTGATGTCTAGCCCCAGCCGCATCATAGGCTAAAGCTTACAGGCGCATGCCACCGTGCCCAGCTTGCAGGGAAGTTTTAATTTTAATGAATCCAGCTTATCAATTTTTTCTTTCATGAATTATACCTAAAAAGTCATCACCATAACTGATAGAGGGTGCTACCCCCCCCCCATTTTCTCCTGCTTAAGATTGCAGATTTCAAGGAAGGTATGCTAAAATGTGAGAATGGCCTTATTTGGAATTTCCCTTCAGGGAGATGCAGGGGGGAGGAAGAAGTGAAATGGTTCAGGTGCTGTTCCTGGAAGGCAGGGAATCAGGATATATAAAGGTTGTGGAAACAAAGAGAGAGATTCTAATATGGAGATCCGATGGAGAGATTAAATGGAGGAGAGATTTGGGATTGACCATTTTGTAGGGTAAAGATATGAGCCATGTGGACTTGGCCAGGTGGCCAAAGGCCTGGGGGCCTGCAGCCTTTGGCTGGCCCAGACTAGCAGCATGTGTGCTAAATGCGGTTAAGAAGTTTGCAGATTTGAACTCCATGTTGGAGTTTGTTTTGCTGAGTTTAACAAGTATCTGTGAGAGGCTGTGCAAAAGTTAGGCCTGAAAAGAAAGTGAACTTGGCTGGGTTGGGCACCATGGTTCCTGCTACCTGAAGACAACAAGAAGAAGACAGCGTGGAAGACAAGGAGGAGCATGCCAAAGGGCAGCCAAAGGAACATGTCTTCAGCATCTGGAGAGGAACTCTGACTGACTGGACATTGGTGAGATGATCAGGACTTGGAGACAGGATTTTTGGGCAATCTGGGAAAGGACTTTGGACAATGTTGAGAAAGGTTTTGGACAATGTTAAAGTAATCTGAGTTTTACTTACATGTTTCTTTTGTAGTAATTAGGAAATCATTTTGTTAGAAATAAATTAGTCTGCACTGATAGTCTTGCCTTGACTTGGCATTTTGGTTGAGAAGGATGGGGATGGTGGAAGGAACCCAGGAGAGTTTAAACTGTGTTTCTAAGTTTTTCTTTTTAGGTCTGAAAGAGGGAAAGAAAACAGAGAGAAGCTAGTAGCTGATGTTGCATATCAATAGTAGGTATGGTCAGTGAAAATGCTAATGAACAGTTTTGAGCCTACTTCCTAGGGAGAGAAGCAGGCATAGGTGTATCTAGTAGAAGTTAAAGGCAATTGTTAATGTAACTGCTTGCAGCCAGCTTCGTAGAGAGAAGCAGGCCTGTAGGTGTTTAGTCCAAGTTAAAAAGTCTTTCTCTGGTCGCCCTGTTTCATAACCAACATCATTTAGGTTTTCTTCTGAGTTATATAGTTCAGCAATTTTACAGTCTTTTATTTTACATTTAGGTCAGTGATACAGTTTTTTGAAGGGTAGGATTCTAGATTCATTTTTTAAATGTGACAGTTGTGCTTTGTTGACTTTTTTTAAAACTTTATTTATCTTCCTTTACTTCCCGGCCCCCCCCCCACACACACTGACCACACCCTCCTGTCACTTCAACGCCTCTGTTGTTGTGTATTGGTCCACATTTAGCAGTTTGGTCTCTTTTTCTGAATCTACATACTTTTCCAGGATGAGTGTCTATGTTCCTGGGACACAGTTGACCATACTGCTTAGATTTCCAATCTTATCTTTACCTTGGACAGCCAGTCCAAGCTCAGTTGCAATCTATCAGTGCCTGCTACTCCTTGCTGATTGTCTCTTCCATTCTGTCTTCTGATACATTTCACTGCTTCATCACTTGTGGTTCCAGTCTCTGACTTAGGGAACCTAGCAGAGATCAATTGACTATGTATATATTTGGGTCTACTTCTGGACTTTTTGCTTGGTTCCATCTGTCGATCTAGTCTTTTACCATTGCCAGACATAGCTTTATAATACAATTTGGTATTGGACAGTGTCAGTCTTATAGCTTTGTTCTAGTCCTTCAATTCTGCATTGGTTATTATGGATCTTTTTTTTTTTTTTAAACTATAGGTCTTTTGCCTCTACATAAACTTCAGAATTAGGTTGCTGATATCTACATTGTTCCTTGCAGGGATTTTGATTAAACTGTTGTTAAAGCCATAGATCAAGTTGGGAGGAACTGATATTTTGACAATATTAAGTCTTCATATTCATGAACATGATTCCATGATTCTTTAGTTATTTAATACATCTCTGATACTTTTCATCAGAGATTTATAGTTTTCTTCATATAGAGCTTATATATTTTAAAATATTTATGCTTCTGTATTTATTTAACTTGTTAATTTAAATGGTCTATGCTTTTGTTTAAAATGGAAATCTACTTTTTCTGAAAAAAACAAACTATTACTTGATATTTTGACTGTCATTTGGTTCTAGGATTGTCTTTCAACCTTTAACTCTGATTCTGTTCTTGTTTTTGTTGGTAAAATGGGTTTTGAAAATAGTGACTCAGTCACTATACCTTTTGATTGCTTAATTCAGGTCATTTACATTTGCTATGACTATTGAGACAAAAGCTTCATTGTCATTTTTGTTTGTTTAGTCTTTTTTATTTTTTTGAGGTCTTCCTTTTTTATTTATTTGGGTTCCATTTCCATTGTCTTATGTGCTATCTCCATTAAATTTTACTTGATGCTTCTGCTAAGGTTAGTATGTGATGGACTGTTTGTGTCACCAGCTGGATAGTTTTATCTCAAATTTAATCTGATTGGTGACATTATTACTCTCTTCCTCTTCTATGTGATGTAATTCAGGTGCCTATTACCTCTATATTTATTGTTCTGTTACTTTATAATAATTCCCTTAAGATTTGTTTCATGTGTGCTTTGATGTTGATAATACTTTCAGTTTTTTATTTTCCTTTGATGTTCCTTCCCCTTCTGTCTGGGACATTAGTTTGCCAGAGTAAAGTTTCTAGGAGGGAAACCATTTTAAGTACTTTAAATATCTCTTGCCATTCCCTTCTTGTTTCTAGCACTTTTATTGAAAATTCTGTTGACAGTCTAATTGGTGTTCCTTTATAAGTTACCTTTTTTTCTCTTGATACTTTTAGTATTCTTTTCATTTTTTAGTCATTGGCTTTCAATAATTTTATTATAATTTGCTCTGGTGTATTTCTGGTACTATTTTGTTTGGAACTCTTCGGACCTCTTGAATCATGATATCTGGTTCATTCTCACACTGAAATGGGAATTATATCTTTATATATATTTTGTATAACTTTTTTTGTACCCCTATGATATGGATGTTAATTCTCTTTAGGTTGTCCCAGAAGTCCCTTACATTATTATCATTCTTTTTTCTCTGTGTTGCTTTGTAAGCTCACCAACATTGTGTTTTTGTGTTTACTCTTCTCTCCAGTTGCTTGCATCTGTCTGCTCTTTGGGTTCTCTATTTTAATTTAGTTATAATATTTTAGACCCATTAATTCTAACCGTAACATTGTAACTGTCTCATCTTTTCTCTTTGTTCCTGTTTTACATCATTTCTGAGTTAGGTAAGCATTGTTGTAAATATTACCTTGCACTCTAATGCAGATAGAGACTTCTCTATGTTTTCTTTAGTTTGCTCTGTTTGTTTGTTTGTTTTACTCTGCATTTTCATGTATTCTTCTCTTTCTTCAGTCTTGTTGTAATAGGGATAAACTTTCCAGTTGGGCTCTTGAAGCCTGTTGAAGTGATCAGAAGCTGGTGCTGAGAAGATAGAAAGGAACTGACGAGGACTGCAGAGTCCTCCTCAGGGGATGTCAGGAATTTGAGCTTCCTACTCTGCTTGGGCCCCAGAGATGGTGGTAGGGGCCTGCAGAGCTCTCTTCCTTCAGACTAGCTCTTTGGTCTTAGTGTCTTGTATCATCTCCTGCCAACGTTTGCTTTTTGACTTTGTTTGAACAATAAATGCACTATGGGCATGAACTATATTTGAGACAGACTCAGAGGTTGGGAGTTATTTTTTTCCAGTTCAGAGTGTTATCCTGGCTTGTTTTCTCCTGTTGTTAGCAGGTGCTGAAAATTTATTTAGTGAAAGCATTCAGTTGTTGTCTTGGTTCTAGCCTTTGATGGGAAGTGAAGGGATTTTGAATATCCTAGTCTCAGGCAATAGTAGTAGCCCCTTCTTTGAAGAGACACAGGTCATCTGACTTGGCTATCACTTCTAGTTTGGGCTGCAGCTATTCTATGTTGGGAACTTCAGGCTCAAGCCAATCATTGTTACTCTGAACCCCTGGTCCTATAGTGCACTCTCCAATCTAATACCAGCTCTTTGTATGCTATTACCCCATGCAATGCTAGGACTCCAATGTGGCTATATGCTCCTGATCAACAACCGTAGAGGGTTCATATAGCAGTCAGCCCACTCATGAGTTGTACACAGTATCACCGTAAACACAACTCTAAGTTTTTCCTACCACTTCCCATTGTACCATTGCTCCTGGTAGTACTATAGTTGTCCATTTATCTTTCAGGGGTCATTGACTTTGTTCCACTACAATGTTGTTGCGTATAAGAAGGATGCAAGCCCAGTGTCTTCACTCTGTCATTTTGTCATACTGTTGGGTGCCAGTGTGGGAAAAGAAGAACAAGATGGAAGAGACTGATAACGATCAGAGAGAACCAGCTCACAGATAGGTGAGAACAGCCAAGTCCTGTTCTGTAGCCTGGCTTTGTAGATTGCTATCAGTCTTTTCCATCTCATTCTTCTTTGCCTGCATGCAGCTCCCAACATTATATTCTTGTTCCGATGGTTTTAACTTCAAATTTCACTTGCTGCTAGTAGGTAAGAGAGCAAATAACTTTCGTAGATACTAACTTCTATCCAAACTTGCTATAATTCTTTATTATTTCTAGGATTTTTGAAATAAATTTTTAAAATTTTCTACATGTCCAATCATGTCCTCTGCACACAAAATCAGTTTTATTTGTTTCCTAAATTTAGATAGAGGTAGATATGTACAAATATATGTATATATGCATATATATGTGTGAATGTGTGGGAGATACACATACATAGATGTACATATATACACACATGTATACATACATGTGTGTATACATCTACATATATAAAGATATGTATGTATATACATATGTATGTATATATATATTTATGTTTGTCTAGCTTTCTCTTATTGTGTTAGTTAGCTAAGACTTCCAATATAAGGAATGAAGATATCATAGTTTTCTAATGATATCTTTGTTTAGTATCAGTATAAAGAAAATGCTGGCTTAATAATGAGTTAGGAAGTATACCCCTGCTTCTATCTTCTAAAGGGAATGGAGAAAAACCATACAGTTTCTTCTTCAGATGTGTGATAGAATTCACTAGTGAACTTATGTAAACCTAGTGCTTTCTATGACATTGTCAAGTATGGGTTCAATTTCTTTCATATATATAGGCCTATTCAAATGGTTTATTTCTTCTTATGTGAGTTTAGATAGTTTGTTTCTTTAAAGGAATTGATTCCTTTAACCTAGGTTAACAAATTTGCGAATTGTTACAATGAATTGTTTCTATTATTATTTGCGAATTGAAACAATGAATTGTTTCTATTATTTATGGCAATTCTTCTATCATACCTGATATTTGCAGTCTCTATCTTCTGTATGTTTTTCCTTGCTGAATGTAGTTAGAGGCTAGTTGACAGTGTTGATGTATTCAAAGCACTAGATTTCAGTTTTGTTAATTTTCTGTTTCAATTTCTTTGATTTCTGCTCTAATTTCATTTCCTCTTCTTACTCTCTACTCCATTCAACTGATAAGGGGCTGATATAAAAGATCCACAAAGAACAAACACAACTCAACAAAAACAAAACCAAAAACTCTGTCCAAAAAATGGGGAGAAGAGTTTAAAAGACATTTTTTTCCAAAGAGGAAATACAAATAGCTGACAGGCATATGAAAAAATGCTCTACATCACTTATAACCAGAGAAATGCAAATAAAAACCACAATGAGATTCCACCTTACACTAGTAATGGCTCATATCAAAGCAAACAGACAACTGCGAAAACAACAACAACAAACAGGCAACAACAAGTGCTGATGTGAAGAAAAAGAAACACTTTTGCACTGCTGGTAGGAATGTCAGCTGTTGCACTCACAATGGGAAACTGCTGGGCAGGACCTTTGAATTACTGAAAATAGAACTACCATTAAATCCAGTAATTCCACTTCTGGGAATTTACCCAAAGGACACCAAAGCACTAATTCAAAAGAACACATGAGCCTATGTTTACTAAAGCAATATTTATAATAACCAGGATATGGAAACTACCTAAATGCTCCAAAACAGACTAATGGTTGTGGTATAATCACACAATGGAATATTATTCATCAATCAAAAAGATAAAGTTCTATCATTTGTGGCATAATGGATGGCAGTAGAAGGAACCATACTACCAGAAATAAGCCAGAATGAAAAAGAGAAATACTGGATTATCTCACTTCTATGTGGGATATAAGGAAAGCAAACAAAGGGACAAAAAAACATTAAAAGGACATTAGAACTAACAAACTGACAGTAGAACTAAAACATACAAGGGAGGGAGAGAGAGGGTAAAATCAGGAGAGGGATGAGTATACAAAACATTACAATGATGGTTCACAGGTGACGTGGTGGTGGAATAAACTCAGGGTATGCAATGTGGTGAAAAAATACACATGTGTGCTCAATAAAAATACAAAAACATGTAGTGTAATTTCCAAATATGGTAGAATTTTCAGTGATATTTTTGGTATTGATTTATAGTTGAATTTCATTGTTGATGTCTCATTCCATTGACTAGACTTTGTATGTTTTCTTTATTTTTAAATGTTTGGTATTCTCAGAATATGGGTTATATTGTTGAATATCCCATGTCAGTGTCAGAATTACGTGTAGTCTGAAGGTGTTACATGAAATAATCTATAGATTTTATGTAGTTGATTATAATGTTGGCTAACTCAGCTATGTTATTACCGATTTTCTGGTCCTGTCCATTTCTGGTAGAGGGGAGTTTGAGTGGACTGATCTTTCCTTTTTTATATTTCTATTGGTCTATGCTTCATGTATTTTGATACTCTATTGTTAGGCTGAATATATATTCATGACAAAATGGCACTTTTCTTTTTTTATGATAACTTTTTTTGGTCTGAAGTCTGTTTTTTTGGTTTTTGTTTTTGTTTTTAAATTAGCTACTTTTGCTATTGCTAATATCCAGGGATTTTCTTGTTGCTTCAATCAGTTATTCATTGGTCGATGCTTTATATATCTTGACTTATTTTACCAGAAGAGGGTAAATCTAAAATATAATTTAGATTTTACGCAATCACTATATAATAGATGTGTCAAAGAATGATTATATTCTCAAGTATTTATAGCCATCTTGCAAATTTACCAAAGGAACAAATGAAAATAGCTTTAACAATTTTATCTGTTTATTTAATCTGTTTATATACTTTTGAAAGATAAAATAGTTTTAATTCATATTTCAATTCCATTGACATGAAAGAAATTAAGAGACTAACTAGAAATTGCTTTGTATAGCAAAAATATGGTTTTGCATTATTTCTTTTGACTGCATTAGATCTCAAAATGTTATCGGGGGGATAGGGACACCCCTGTTTAAATTCCTCTTTCCTATGGGTTCTCCCGCCTGCACGCAGCAGCTGCTCAGATATCAACCTTAACAACCAGGATAGACAAGAGATTTATTTACAGATACGGAAAAAAACCAAACCGAAAGAAGAGTCCACACGCTCACAAATGTTCAAACAGAATAGAGCCCCACTTCTGCTCCTCAAGGAGCTTCGTGGGGTTTACCTCAGTCTTAGGGTACTTCTGGTTGGAAATGCCAGGACCTTGACTCCCAATCCTGTCGCTCCAGCTGGTACCAGATGAATCCAACCAACACAGGTGGGGCTCAGATGGTCTCCCAAAGGCAGGCCTGTCCGAGTGTCACCGTGGCTCCGCACTTCACCCGGGTCACCTCTCCTCCTCCTTCACACAGGTCTTGTTCCTCAGGAACCAAGTGCTGGGGAGGTGAGGAAGCTCCAGAGGACCCAGCCGGGTCCTTCTTCCGAGGCCCCAAACCTCCGCACCTGATCCCAATTTCCAGGCTCTCGCTCTCACTCCACTCTCCACGCTCCTCTCCAAAATTGTGTATCCATACACTCCACCTCCCCTCTTTTTTATCCTTCTCCCTGCTTCCTATTCACCATCCCCCCTTGGTGTGTTACCTCCCTTTTCCCTCTGGGCCAGACTTCGACCTCAGGACCCTACATTACATAACCCCAGTCTGCCCTGGTTACTTTTAGAGTAACCACTTTACTCTCAAAGGGGGGAACTGGCTCAGGCTAGTTTTAGTCTCTGTTTTTCAGATGCAGGTGTCTGCAATGCCCATATTCGGAACTGGGTTCATCTTTGGGTCCCGGCTTCAAAAATAGTTTTCTATACTTAAATTTTCCATACTTTAAAAAGAACATTTTTATTTAATCATTTCAATTTTATCATGACAAGTGCCAGGGAAAAGTTTAAAATTTTCAAATAAGACCACTTTCCTAATGCATTTGTTGCACTCTGTAATTACAGATTCTGTTGTGCAGATTACTTTAAAGGAAATAAATTTTTAAATAGTATTAGCTACCCATGGAAAATAAACGCATGCTCTTTTAGGTCTTTACAAGGAAGAAAATTCAGACCCACTTGACACAATACTCACTTCCTACCATGTTCTGAGGCCAACAGTTCCTTCAAATTGTGCCTGTAGTTCCTCAAATGCATTTTAACACAATGCATTTCAATGTACATTTCCAAGAAAGCCCTGAAAACTCCATTACTCTTTCCAGAAGGGAGAGAACACAGACAGGTGAAACCAAATAGAAATAGTTGCACTACCAAAAAAAAAAAAAAAAAAAAGGTTGTTTTTCAAATACAATGTTATTTTCCTTTTTTACTTTTGTGACATATTCATTAGTTGCTATAATTTTTCATTGAGGTTTACAACACTGAATATAATTCAAAAGTTTCTACCTCTTCATTCACACAAATATACATACATACATATATAAGACCATGCCAGAAGTATATATAATCTTCCATTTTTAGCCCGGTGAGACTCCTCCCCACTTTGCACTCAGCCTCTCCCCTCCCTTCTGGTAGCTTTGGTCTTCAATTTTATGGGTTTATTTTTGTCAAGTTGTATCTATTCCTTTGTTTTGATTCACACATGAGCAAATAGTCCTGCATTTCTTCTTATGTTGATTAGCACAATCTCCTCCAGTTCCATCCATGTTGTTGCAAATGGCAAAATTCTGTCACTTTTAGTTGTGTATTATCCCATTGTGTGTATATATCACATCTGCCTTATGCACTCATCGATTGTTTGTCACTTAAGTTGTTTTCATAACTTGGCAATTATAAATAGTGCTGCAGTGAACGTAAGAGTGCATATATTTCTTCAAATTAAGGAATTTGGTTAGCTACCTAGGAGTGGAATTGCTAGATCATATGGTAAATCTATTTTTAATGTTTTGAGAAAATTCCATAATGAAAATTTTTCTCTAAAAAAACCACTTAATTTACATTAAAAAGCTATGTATTTAAATTCTATAACTTGATTTTAAAGATAAATATATGTCCATGAAATCATCACCAGAATTATGCTATCAGCATATACATTGCCTCTAAAGTTTTTGCCTGCCTTTTATTATTATGTCTTTGTATTAAGAAGACAAATAAATATGGCCTCTTAGTATTTATTTAAGACTATGACACATCTTTTTAACTACTCACACTATGTCTAGTGTGGGTAGAGGAGCTAGTGTTGAAGAGGATCTCCATGACTTGGTGGTGCTGCAGAAACAGCCAACCTAGCAGAGGTCAAGTTTCACAAGTTCACAAGGTATAGATTTTGAAACTTAGGACAGTTTTGAAAATACACCAATCAGATTTGAAACCCATGTACCCTAAAAGCCATGAAAGCCAGGGAGCAGATGGATCTGGATATACTCTCATCAGATACTCTCACCTGGGAAGATCTTCATTTCAGATCAGATCACTGATGACCACTCTTGTCTCTGGCGTGACGGGCCTCACCTCTTGACTGGAACTGTAGACCTGTGCCCGGTGCCTCTAAGACCTTCTGCTGCTGCTTGATCCTCAGCAACCTGCTGACTGGCACTGCTGGCCTGCGTCCAGTACCTCTAACAACTAACTGCTGCTGACCTGTGTCTGGCACCTCTGAGGGCTGTCTGCTGCTCATCTGTGCCCTAACAACACCTCCTGATTAGCACCATTGACCTGTGCCCAGAGCCTGCGCAGCTGATACTCAGCATCACCTGCTGATTAGCACCACTACCCTGTGCCCATGCCAACTCTAGAGCTGTCCACTGTTGCTGGTATCTGAAGGTTGCCCAGCCCAGTCTTCAGAGTACCACTGTTGGCTGCTCCAGCACCATCTCAGCAGCAGAACCTATAAATGCATCCAGAGGCTACCATGTGGTGGATCCTGGTCGTCCACTTATTGCTGTACCACAACTCTACACTCTCACTGAAGAGAAAATAGCATTTTTCACAAGCAACTATTGGTTTGGACACTGGATACTTTCTGGGGTGAAACAGAGGATGGTGTGGGACCTGATGAAGCTCTTGTTTTTCAATTTCCCCCATTTAAATAAACCCTATTGTTGTTAATCTCTGATTTTGAACCATTTCTGCAATTTTAAGTCCATGAATGACAACCTATGAATAGCGACTTGCCCCAGATTTGCACTTTCAGTATGTGTCTTCATTGTTCAAATGGGTAACTTCTAGATGATATGAAATTGAGGAGGTTTTTTGATCCATTTTTAAAATCTATTTTAACCAGTATATTTAGAGTACTGATATTTGAAGTAATTATTGATATAATGGGATTAATATCTCCCTTATTTGTTACCATTTTTATTTGTTGCTTATTTTCTTTGCTCCCATTTTTGTCTTTTTCTGTCTTATGCGATGTGATTTTAGTTAAACAGTTAATGATTTAATTCTTTCTCCTTCCTTAGCATATGAATTATTTCATTTTCAAGCACCTTTGTTTGCCCTGGACTTTGTAATATACATTTAAACTAATTCAAGTGCATTTTGAATAATGTTATATCAAAATTCAGATGTAATGTACATTCTTTAAAATAGCAAAACTTTTTATATCCTGTTCCTTACGTTATTGCTATCATTTCATTTGTACATAAAAATAATCATATAATAGAAGCATAGATAGATGAGCAAATATAATTGAATACATTGTTGCTAATATCACTTAAACTTATTGTTAGAGTTAATAAAAATAAGAAATTTTTATTTTTGCTTATTTCACTTATTTTTGCTTATCCTTTCCTGAAGGAAACTCTATGTAGATCTGGGTTTTTAATCTATGTGATTTTTATTTTCTTCAAATAACTTTAGTATTTTTTTTATAAAACAGGTCTACTGCCTTAAATTTTGTCTTAGAAAGTTTTACTTCTTCATTTTTGAAGGGTAATTTCACAAGGTACATAATTCTAGCTAGGTAGTTTTTTTTCTATGACCATTTTAAATATTTCACTGTGATTTTATATTTGTATAGTTTCTGAGAGAAGTAAGATGTAATATTTCTTATCCTCTAAGGTAAGATATGTTTTACTTTTCTGGGAAATTTCAGTGTATTTTTCATTCTCATTAATTTTCTACAGTTTTAAAATGATACATTTATGTTTAGTTTTGTTTTTTTCTTTGCTTGACATGGCGTTTGTGCCATTCTCCAGTCCTCCTGGATTTGTGGTTTGTGTTTAATGTTAATTAGAGAAATTCTCAACCAGTACTTCAAATATTTCTCCTACTAATTTCTCTCTTCTTCTGTTATTCCCATTACATGGTATGCCTTTTGCAGCCATCCCATGGTTATTGTATCTTTTGTATTTCTATTTGTATCTGTTCTTTTTTCTTTTGCTCTTTTGTTCCCTTTACTTTTTCATTTTGAATGATTCTATTGCCCTATCCTCATGCTGAGATTCTGTCCTCAGCCATGTATAGGCTACTAATGAGTTCCTCAAAGTGATTGCTCATTTCTGTTATATTGTTTTTGATCTCTACTGTTCCTTTTTTATTCCTTCTTAGAAAATATATTCTGCTTACATTGACTCTGCTCTTGAATGTTGTCTGTTTTATTTGCTAGAGCCTTGAGTGTATTGGTTGTAATTACTTTAAATTCCGGATCTAATATTTTAACATCACTGCCATATTTGACTTTGGTGCTGATGTTTGTTCTGTCTCTTCAAATTGTGTCTTTTCAAGTGACAACAGATGACTGTGTGGTTATGGGTAAAAGGAAACTATAATGCTCTGATGGTGGAACTGCAAATTGGTAGTGCCTCCATGGGAAACAGTGTGGAGAACACTAATAAAATTTAAAAGAGTGCTTCCATATGGTCCAGTAATTCCATTCTGAAACTATATCCAAAGGAAGCAAAGGCATGAACTAAAAAGATACTATACCCACATGATCATAGCATGATCATGGAATGTTATTCAGCAAAAAAGTTAGGAAATCCTATCACTTCCCACATGAATAGATTCTGGAGGCAGTATATGGCAAATGAAACACAGAGAAAGACAAATAGTGTGATCTCACTTGTATGTGGAATTCTTCAAAAATTCCAAACTCAGAAAGAAAAAGATCAGATTTACGGCTACCAGAGGAAGAGAATGGGAGAAGGGAGAATTGCTGGAAGGTAATTAAAAGTAAAAATTTCCAGTTGTAGATAAATAAGCAGATGGAATATATAATACAGCAACTGTAAGTTAACACTACCTAGGAAAGTTGTTAACAGAGTAAATCCTAAGAGTCCTCATAACAAGGAGAAGCTTTTTCTTATTTCCTTTTTAGTTTATAAGAGAGGGTGGATATTAGCTAAATCTATTGTGGTAATTATTTCACAATATGTATAAATCAAGCCATCAAGCTGTTCCTCAAACCAATGCATATGATCATATCAATTATTTCTTAACAAAACTGGAAAAAAAACTGTTTTTTTGCCTGTAATTTTTTTCAAGACATGTTTGCCTTGTAATCAGTAGTCATGGTAAATAGATCTATGTAAGCTTATAGTAATAAATGCTGTCCCTGTGTGGAAGAGGGGAAGCATTCTATTACTGCTTTTCAGTGTTTAGTGAGCTTGTGAGACTAGATTGTTAAATTCACAAGTGCTTCTCAGTCCTCCTCTCTCCCCTCTAAGCAGACAGTTACAGATGATTGGAGTTGGGTATTCTCATTCTGCACCTAAGATTAGAGGTGGCTGGTGTTGGATATTTCCTTTCTCCCAGATTATTTTGACTTTGTAAATACTCCAGTGGTCTAGGGTCTGGTAAATGAGTTTGTTTGATATTAATTCTTGTTACGAAGGTTGGAATACTCTGGCATCTTTCAAAACATGCCCTTTGGGAAAATATAGGGATTTCTCTCCATGTTCACTGCAAGATAACTGGTTGAATTCTTGGAGATAGCACTCACAAGAGTGTGTCAGTCCTTTGGAATGGGTCCCTGGAGTTTTTAACTTTTCACACTTGACTGCCCTGAGCCTCCCCAAATTTGTCAAAAGTTCTGACACTGCCTTTCACTTGGCGATTTCTGCTCATAAGTATGAACTTTAGTCAGTCTTAACTATCTATATTTGCCTACCTGTCACTCCAATTTTGGGAGCAGTGTTTTGCCTTATCTCATTTTTCTAATGTATTTAAGAACTTTTTAGTTTATTTAGCTTTTTACTTGGTAGGATGGCAAGTCAATTCTAGCTTTCTTAATATGCTAGACTAGAAGCTCAACTTAATATGCTAGACTAGAAGCTCAACCATGCATTTTTCAAAATTACTTTAAAAACTTTATGTATCAAACTTTGGTCAAAAGTAGTAAGTATAACAGCTTATGGAGTCGTGGCAGGGATTGCAGTTCAAGTCCCACCAGGGGCAACACAGGGAGACCTAGTCCCAAAAAATAGCTGGGCGTGGTGATACTGGGAAGTAATCCTAACTACCTGGCAAGTAATCCTAACTACCTGGGAAGCTGAGGCTGGGGATTGCGTGAGCCTGCGGTTCCACAGGCAAAAATAGCGAGATCCTTGTCTAAAAAACAAACAAACAAACAAACAAACAATAAAAGTAAGTAATGGACATAATTTTGATAAACTAGTAGTTTCTTAGCTTAAAATGAGATTTAACCCAACGTTTGCATTGAAAAAAGACAAAACATCTTATGTATATTTCTATTATTCTAGATATTTAGTTGTTGTTTGAAGATTGATATCCAGCCTTGAAGATAACTCAGTGTTATTTTCAAGGTGACAAGGTTGTGGGGTAAAATAGCACACAGGGAAGAAAATGACACATATGTGTTGGCGAATGTTTTTCTGGTTAATGACGACTATGGTAGGCCTAAAAATTCCCTTGAACAAATATTCTTGGCATAGAGGTAGAGAAGTGTCCATGTATTTCTAGAATCTCATTGAAAGATAGAGGCACTTATCTTATGGTTCCCCAGCAAAGGAAATGTAGGAGAATTTAGAGGGGAAAATTCTGAGAACAAAAGAAAGAACATGATTAGAGGAGTGAAATATTACCTTGAAGCTAAATGAACAAATGATAGCCTTCTTAAAGCACCATATGGGAGAGATTCTCTTGTCACATGATCTATTTGGAAAAGTCATTGATTATATAATGACTCATTATTTATCTTCTAGCAGCTTTAGCTTCTTGAATATCAGGAATCAATGCATCCAGTTTTACATATTTTACTATTTTTAAGTTCTTTTCTACAGAATCTATTTCACTCAGAGGCATAGAGTTTGTTTAGTTTTTCACTGATTGACTTATATAGTCTTTATGAAGTCTGGCATCCTTTGATTATGGTTCTAGGCTATCATAACATTTGCAGTTAGTTTGGAAAGTTGAAAAACAAGTTATATATCTCTCTATATAGCTGTTGTTTTTTTAAACAGAGTGTAAAGTTCTCTCAAACCAGGTAACTGTGAAAATTTTTCTGATCCGTGCCTTCATATCCCAAGGAAATCCAGATCTCAGAACACTGTTTTCAGGGAATGCTCATACAACCTAGAAGAGTTTCTCTAGGAGGAATCTAAAGTAGACCTCTGAGCTCATTCACAGTCCCCAAGGCTATGTTCTGAAGTCCACACACAGACCCGCTGGGTTGATTGTCTTGCTAAGCTACAATATATCACACAGACCATTCCATAACACTCTATCAAATCAAACCTGCACTTACTTTTCCTGGAATCACAATTCTTTCCTATTAATCATAATTTCATTTGACATCATTTCCTTGAGAATTCCTTTCACACTTGACATTGAAAGTTTAATTCTCTTAACTTCTGTATTTCTAAAAACATCATCTTTTCTATCTTTATTTTTGAAGAATATTTTTGTTGAATTCTTGGTTAAAAGTTCAGTGTTTTCCTCCTTTAGAATTTAAAGATGTGACTAT
>PVHY01026194.1:0-17566 GCA_004024945.1 Uropsilus gracilis
GGAGTGAGGGAGGGAAGGAGGGAGGGAGAGAGGAAGGAATGGGGAAGAGGGAGGAAGGAAAGGAGGCAAGGAGGGAGAGGGAGGGAGGGATGAATAGGGAGAGGGAGCAAGGGAGGAAAAGACGCGGGTGGGGGAGAGAGAGAGGAGAGAGAGGGATGACTCTCCCACACTGCGTGAGAAGGGACCTAGTCTCTACCAGCTGAGAAACCTCTGCAGGGGAAGAAAAACAAAGGCAAGAGGCCTGCCAGCACATGTCCCAACACACAAGCCTGCAGGCAGGAAGGCAGCCTCCCCAGCCAGGGGTCAACCTTCCTGGGAGCAGGGACTGCTTGCTGGGGTGTGGGGCGCAAGCTGTGACCCCAGTGCCCTCATGAGTCCCCGGGAAGACATGAGCTGACACAGTTCAACTCTTCGTGTGCTACAGGCCCAAAGTGAACAGCAAAATTTGCACAGGTAAAGGCCGATGTGGCTGGCACACGCGTGGCGCTGACACAACCCAGGCGCCTTCACTGCTAAGTATTTTCATGTGGTTTGAACCCTCTGTCCAGACACCCCCAGTTTTAAAATCTAATCACAGGGGAGGGACAGACAGGACAAAGGGGGAAAAGCAGGGCCTTGGGGATCCCGCCAGGAGACCTCAGGATTAGCCAAAGCCCAGTGGGTGGTCTCGTGCCCCTCCATGGCAGAGACCCCAGGGAGAACAGGACAGGCGCCTTCCAGAGAGCTTACACTTTGGGGGGCACTGGGTGAGGTCCTGCACAGACCGGAAGCTGTGCCACAGCCTGCAGGCTTTATCCTGGAGCTCGCCCCACTGGGGAGCCTCAGCACCGTGCTCAGCCTGAGAGATAACAGACTGCGGCTGCCCTACTGTTATCTCTGTGGCTGATGATGGGGGAGGGAGGGGGACTTCTTTTCTGCCTCCATAGTCCCAGCTACTGGCAGGGGGAGTGAAGGTGACGTGCCAGGGGAAGTAAGCCACCCAGACTTGCACCCTGCACCTCAGGTGTGACTCTGAGGACACTGGAGAAGGACACTGTCCCACAGTGGGACAAGGGTTGCTAGGTGAGGTCAGAGCCATGGCTGTGTCCGGGACAAGGTTAGCTCTTCAGAGGAGGGGGCCAGACATCAGGCTGGAAGGCCACCAAATCCTGGGGATATATTGCACCCCCTGGCATGCTGACAGCCTGGAGATATAGATACGTCCTGGCCCTGCCCCACTCCCTGAAGCAGCTGAGTTGGCCGGTCCCCCACCCCTGTGGCCCTGGACAGACAACACTGGTGGTGAGGCACAACCTGCCCCACCTGGGCGGGGCTGACAGCTGCACTGGCCCCCCGCCCCCGCAGACACCATGCTGAGGCACCTGCGAGCCACGGACGCCATGAAGAACTTCTCGGACTTCCGGCAGGAGGCCAGCATGCTGCACGCCCTGCAGCACCCCTGCATCGTCTCCCTCATCGGCATCAGCATCCACCCACTCTGCTTCGCCCTGGAGCTCGCCCCACTGGGGAGCCTCAACACGGTGCTGTCTGAGAACGCCAAAGGTGCGTGAGCCGAGAACCTTCCACAGGGTCGCCTGGGATCCCGGGCACCCGGGCAGCCTGAGACACCCGCTTGGAAGGCCTGGGGCACCCTCCTGCCTTGGCCAGGGCACACCTGTCCTTGGCCTACCTGCCGAAATCCCTGTATGTGACGGAGTCCCGCCAGCTCCGAACACCATCAGCGGTGCTGACAAGGCTGGGGAACTAGGTGCCGCTCGTAGTCAGATAGAATCAGTTTCCCAGGCCTGGTTCTCTGCCAGGACCCAGGAGGTGCCTCATTCACTCACCCATGATCGCCCCTCAAAGGGTGATCTGCCACTGCCTGCCTGGCACCCATAAGCTCCCAGCTGCATACATTTCTCCTCTAACCAAAACCTTCATCTGAGCCAGGCATGATGGCACACACCTGTAATCCAAGCGCTGGGAGGCAAGAGACCAGGGATCACTTGAGTTCACGCATTTGAGACTACCCCGGGCAACCTAGTGAGATCTAGTCTCAAAAACAAATCAAAAAACCTTCACCCGCACCCAGCACTGGTAAACTGAGACTCAGAGTCACTATGATTTGTTATTTTTCAAAGAAATCTGAAAATAATTTATTTTCACAAATGGATAAATTCCAGAGGGCTGCCGGGGAGTAGGGGAGTGCTGTCTTTTGAGTTGGGAAGAAGAAATGTCACTGAAGCCAATCCTTTCTCCTTTGGTGGAAGCAATAAAAAAAAATTGTAATGCAAATTTATTTTTTTATACCTGCCACCCGTCCCTTGAGAGTTTTGATCTGAAATGAACTCTAGAAAATTGGACTCCTTGCTCTTTTCTTGGAAATATACCGATTGTGCCAGTCACGAGGCACGCTGAGGGCATTCAGCCCCTCTGGCCCCAGCACAGACTGCCAGTGGAATGTCAGTCCTGGGAGGGATGGAAGGTGAGGCAGGAAGAATGGCCATCTTGATGGGTCTTTTTTTCTTCCTTGCAAAGATTCTTCCTTTATGCCCCTGGGACACATGCTCACCCAAAAGATAGCCTACCAGATCGCCTCGGGCCTGGCCTACCTGCACAAGAAAAACATCATCTTCTGCGACCTCAAGTCAGACAACATCCTGGTCTGGTCCCTGGATGTCAAGGAGCTCATCAACATCAAGCTTTCGGATTATGGGATCTCGAGGCAATCATTTCACGAGGGTGCACTGGGCGTGGAGGGCACGCCGGGCTACCAGGCTCCGGAGATCCGGCCTCGCATCGTGTATGATGAAAAGGTACCTGCCCCCAGCCCCTGCCAGCCCCTGCCCTGGCCTGGCCTCAGGGTGCAGGGTCTGGGCCCTATCTGAGCCCAGTCAGCCTGTCCTGAATCACCTGCAACTCCTGAGCTCCATGTACCCCCCCCCACTACTCTCCCCACCTCTCACGTTCAACCAGATGACTTACTAGCATCTGCAGTGCTAGTAAGTTGCATCCGGGCCAGCCTGTACTGATCACCCAGCACTGGTACTTCCTCATCTCTCGTTCTCCTCACTTGGTGATTTGCAGGTGGATCCTTGACTAATGGCTGTAAGCATTTAACTCGGCACCTTTGTTTATTAACCACAATAGAAAAAGCCAAGTAGAGAAAAAATAATAATAATAATAATAAACAGCTTCTTAGTTGCAGGTGATGCCAACAAGGGATCCGGAAGCTGAATTATAATAGAAACCGTCACACTGAAAATTCTCAGATATATCCCAGTTATTCTTCTGCCAGAAAGCTATTTCTTGATCTTTTTGGAAACCTGTATAAATCTCTCCTTGTTGGGCCTTTATATGATACAAAAATTAGAGGAATCAACACATTGTGGTCTAGGAAACACTCCCCTCTTTTGATTTGCATCCACTCTACTCTTCTATTACTAAACACATTAAGTTGAAGGTCATGTTTTCCTGCCCTGCCTTGATACTCAAAGGTGAAGACCACGGCCTCCTTGGAGTCTTTTGCCAACACCTGGCAGTTTGCAAGTTCTCGGTGTTTTGGGTGAATGGATGATGGATGGATGGATGGATGGATGGATGGATGGATGGATGGATGGATGGATGGATGGATGGGATGGATATGATAGGATGGATAAATGAATAGAACACTCAGATTGGTAGATGGATGGGGAGACAGGTGGATGGATAGATGCATAATCAGAAGAATGGGTCATCAGATGGGTGGAAGGAAAGGCAAAATGGGAAAAGATGGATGGATGAAAGGATGGATCACCAGATGATTAATCAGATGTTTGGACAGATGGGGAGAGATGGATGAAAGGACAGATGAGTTGATGGTGGCCTCCATGTTTTCCTTGCCTCATTTTGCCTCCCTGCTCCCTGCCCCTCAAAGCCTGTTGAGCCCAGCAGGGGGCCTGACTTGGCTTGCCTCTCTCCCAGGTAGACATGTTCTCCTACGGAATGGTGCTCTATGAGTTGCTGTCAGGACAGCGGCCTGCGCTGGGCCATCACCAGCTTCAAATTGCCAAGAAGCTGTCCAAGGGCATCCGCCCAGTTCTGGGGCAGCCAGAGGAGGTGCAGTTCCATCGACTCCAGGCGCTCATGATGGAATGCTGGGACACAAAGCCAGAGAAGGTACCTGGGACACTCGGCCTGGGGGGTCTGGCACCTCCTCCCACTGTAGCAGAGACTGTGGTTGGGTACACAGGGCCGCCACCAGCCTCCACCCTTCACTGAGGGTCTAGGACAAGTGGGGTGACCCTCCTCTGCTCTCCTCTTCCACAGAGACACTGATCACTCCTACTCCATCCCGTTCATTTTCTTTGTCTGTAGCTTACTTTGTTTGGATGTCACTCAGGAAAACTGAACTTCCCTTTCCTCCCTTCCTGTTGTGTTACATCATCAAGCAAACAGAGCATGCCAACCCCGTGTGACAACACAGGCCCTACCAGAGCGAAGTGGATGTCGCTGCCTCTGTAGAGTCACAGGGGGCCTTGCTCCCAAGAGGCAGGAGTCACACTATCATTCTAAAACCAGTTGTTTTTGGAAGAGACTGGTGATTCCAAAGTTAAAACCCATTTGTAGCCGGGCATTGGGGCCGCGGGCTTGTTGTCAAAGCTCTGGGAGGCAAGAGGCTTGGGACGGCTTGAGTTTGTGGATTCGAGACTACCGCGGGCAACATAGTGAGACCTGGTTCTCGAAAAAGCAGCTGGGCTCCGTGGCAGGTGCTGTTATCCCAGCTACCTGGGAGGCTGAGGCTGGGGATCGCTTGAGTCCATAGTACCCAGGGCAACTTGAGTCTGCGGTACCCTGGGCAACAGAGTGAGACCTAGTCTCAACATAAATAACTAACTAAATAAATAAATAAATAAAACCCATTTGTCAGATGAGACAGGCTCATTCCATATGCTGGAATGAGCATATGGAATGAGGGGTCTGTTGGGTCTCCTCCCGCGGTCAGAAGGTGGGTTTCAGGGGCAGGGGCAGCGTCAGTCTGGTGACACACGAGCCTTGCTAACAGCCCGGTGCCTCTCTCCTCAGCGTCCGCTGGCCCTGTCGGTGGTAAGCCAGATGAAGGACCCCACTTTCGCAACCTTCATGTACCAGCTGCCGTGCGGGAAGCAGACGGCCTTCTTCTCCTCCCAGGGCCAGGAGTACACGGTGGTGTTCTGGGACGGGAAGGAGGAGTCCAGGTAACTGCCTGCACTTCCGAGTTCAGCGGGCATCAGAGTCAGGGCACCGTGCAGTGGGGTGTGGTCAGGGAGGGCCACGCGTACACCCGACAGGAAGGGAACCTGGAAGAGCCCCCTCCAGAGAGGACTGAGCTGTGCGGACAGGCGTGTTTGTGTGGGTGGTGGTGAGAGAGACTAAGGAAAGGTGACATCCGCCACAGTTGGGGTGTGCTAAGATGGGAGCCATTTGCACCTTGGTGGTGGAGGGGCTAAGTGATGCTGGGGGCAGGGAGAAGGGACCATCACCAGAGGGCGATGCTGAGGGATAAGGGGGAGGAGCCACTCGGGAGGGGCGCCCTTAAGTAAAGCTGTGCGGGGCTTCCCTCCTTACAGCTCCATCTCTCAGTGAGGGGGCAGGAAGGATGGGGGTGCGGGGGCACAGAGAGGGTTCGTACCTTCGTGGTAACAAGGGAAGCTGTGGTGTAGGCAGCTGCAGGCCGAGCTGAGGTCCATTTGAGTTTGGAGGCCAGGCACTGGAAACGAGACCCAGCAGCGTGCTTGGGAGTTTTCCAGCATGTTCTGAGGCAGAGTGGGGGAACAGTGGTTGGTTCTAAGCAGGGTTGGGTTTTTGCCAGGAGAACAGTGTACAGGTGTGTTCAGGAAGGGGGAGGAGATGGACCATGGAACCTCAGTGAGGCCAACAGAGGGGTGAGGTCAGTCTTGGGGGACTGAGCTTTTAATCTGTGGGGTCTGATGCTGTTAAACTGAGTCAGAATTGCATGAAACTGTGGAACACACACTTGGTGCCACAGAAATGCTCGGTGTGGGGAGGACCCACACACTTGGTGGCGAGTGTGGGGAGTATCCCTTGTGCATAGTAAAAGAGACACGCAGGAGGTAGGCTGGGGGCTTAAGTAGATACCTTGAGGGGTACTCTGCTGTGGAGGGGCTCCCCATGTTGAGAAGCTGGTGGGGGTGCCACCTCTTGGTGCCCCCATTTCAAACCAGGGGCAGGTTTTGGCCCCTCAGGATCACAGAAAAGAATCTTTGGTCCTATTGGACTACCTCTCTCTGCCTGAAAGTTCGAGCGTCACCAAGTAGAGAACCTGGTTCTGCCAAGTGTCGTGAACATCCCTGGAGCCTCCCAGGGTGGCTGGAGGAGGCCCACAGCCGGGGTCCTCCTCCAAAGCTGCTCCGGGCAGGGCGGGGTGGTGGCTCCGGTGCCGCGAGCTGACGGAGGCGGTTGTGGCCGCAGGAACTACACGGTGGTGAACACGGAGAAGGGGGTCCTGGAGGTGCAGCGCATGAGCTGTGCGGGGATGAAGCTGAGCTGCCAGCTCAAGGTCCAGAGCTCCCTGTGGACAGCCACCGAGGTGAGCACCCAACAGGCCAGCAGTGGGCCATGCCCGGGTAGCCCCTGGGGTGGCTCGCTCGTCAGATCACCCCAGTGCACACCTAGGAGACCCCAGAGCAGCGCCAGGAGCCTCAGAGTCAGGGGCAGCACAGCCCCTGGCTGGTGACGGGGGTTCAGCTGAGAGAGGTGATGGGAGCAGAACCCCCATGGGAGGAGACCCCCCGCCCCTCCCCTAGTGCTGCAGGTCTACACAGCAAGCCCTATGACCCTGAAGGCCCATGGATGGAGCTAACATCTGAGGAGCCCAGGGGTGGGGTGATAGCCGTGGGCATGGCCCTTCCAGGAGGCTCTCTGGAAGCAGGGTTCAAATAGGCCCAAGAAATCTCCAAAGCATCCAGACTCTGTGGACCGCGGGGATTTCAGCTTTGAGAATTTCTAAGGGATTCGATTAAAAATGACAAATTTGATGCATTTGAGATAGCATGGATGATCCTAGAAGGAATCACATGAGCAGAAACAAGTCCGAAAGGAAAAGATAGAAACCAAATGGTTTCACTAATACATGGGATAGAGGAAAAACAAAAGGCCGGGAGGAAAAGTCCAAACAAGCTAACAACCAAGCTATAGTACACAACTGGGGGTGGGGGGGTGGGGGGGAGAGGTCAGGGAGGGGAGACAGTGAGTGAACCCCGGACCGCGGGGAACACAAAGATGTGAAATATATATATATATATATATATATATATATATATATATATATATAAAGAGGGGGGGGGAAGAATTTCTAAGGGAATGACCAGGACACACACATCCGCCACACAGAGTCTGTAAATGCTCGCAGTGAACCCTGGGAAACGCCAAACATCTGGGCCCAAGAGCGAGCCCCACTTTCCTTGCCTGTGAGAGAGGATGAGACCTAGTTCCCTCCTGGATCTGCAGGTTAGGGCCTCGGCTGCAGCTCGGGGTCCTGGGAAGGAGACCCCATTGTTGTCAGGAACAGGAAAACACATACAGATAACCCAGAACACTGGAATTTGGGGTGTCCTGCCCGAAATCCCAATCAGGCTTTTCACTGGCTCATGGATTATGAGCAATTCTGCTTCTCTTTTTTTAGACTAGGCCATGGGTTTCAGTTTCTTCTAGGAAGCCTCCGTTCACGTTGCTTCCTAAAGGCCCGAGGATTCCCTGTGACTGAGTTGCACCCCCATAGGAAAGGCAGGCACATGCCCCCCAGTCTCACAGACTCTCCCACCCATCCCCTCTGTAGGACCAGAAGATCTACATCTACAACCTCAGGGGCATGTGTCCCCTAAACACACCCCACCGCGCCTTGGACACCCCAGCAGTCGTCACCTGCTTCTTGGCAGTGCCTGTTTTAAAAAAGGTGAGGTGATGGGGAGGTGGTGTGTGAGTCTTTCCCATTCCATGGTTGGGTCTCCTGAGGGCACACACAGGAAAGGGTTCACAGCTGCGGCTTCTATGGACACCCAGTTCAGGTCACAGCTCTGAAGAGACAGGACACCTAAGCCTCTGTGTCCTTCGGGTTTTCGAGAAGCCACGCGACAGACAGAAGGAGGGTGCAAGCCTGAGCCTGCATCCTTGCAGATGCTGCAGCCCTTGGCTCAGGGCAATGCTTCTCCAGGCAGGTGGTGTACGGGGGCTGTCGTGTGTGCTCCTTCCCCACTGGACAATGGGGCACCTCAATACCGGAGCCGTCGTCACTGTCATGTGGGGAGTCCACTCTCCACTCCTTCTGCGTGTCTCCCCAGAGACCTCGGGTCCTGAGCTGTGCTCTTGTGAGCTCAGCTCACTGCTGCTCAACCCCAACCCCAGCCCCACTCTCTGGACAGCCCTGCCACACAGCCCTCTTCCAGGCCACAGCTGACCTTTGAACCACACAGGGACTAGAACGTCCAGGGTCCACTTACACTGAGTTTTTGTTTCAATTAAAAAATAATCTCTTGCTGGGCACGGTGGCTCGTGCCTGTAAGCTTCAGCCTATGAAGCGGCCAGGGCTAGGGATCGCAGTTCGAGTCCTGCCTGGGGCCTGTAACAAGACCTAGTTCCAAAAAATAGCTGGGCGTGGTGGCGCACGCCTGTAATCCCAACTACCTGGGAAGCTGAGGCTGGGGATTGCTTGAGTCTGTGGTACCCCGGGCAACGAGAGCCTACAGTTCCATGGGCAACAATAGCAAGACCTAGTCTCAGAAAACAAATAAATAATAATAATAATCTCTTGGTTGTTGATGGACATTTTCTGGCGGATGTGTTTTAGCTTCCATGTATTTTCTCTTCTCATGACTTTATTAATGACATTTTCTTTTCTCTAGCTTCATTCTAGGACTAAACTATACCCCAAACATCCCATGCAAAATATGTGTTCATCAGCTATTGGGTGTGTTCAGCACTGCTGTTATCAGTGGCTTCCAGGCCGCAGCAAGCTAGTGCTCATTCAGCCACAGGGGAGTCAAAAGTTAGATGTGGATTTCGATTCCCAGGGTCTCTGCACCCATAACCCCCATGTTGTTCAAGGGTCAGCTGTGCCTCAGTTCAGTTCTCAAGGTCAAGTGGGTCCCACTCTGAGAAGCTGCCCTGGTCCAGCCCTGGGGTGGCCTTCCTGGCTTCCCTGGCTCTGAATCCAGGCACTGGTCCCCTCTCTTCCATCCCTCAAGCCCATTCCTGCAGCAGGCGTGCTCCTCCCCACAGTCAGCCATCCAGCAGCCTTAGCTGGTGAGGCTTTGTTGAAAGGTCCTGGCTGTTCTCATCCAGTTTTCCGATCTGTAAAGTGGGCATAAGCAGAGATTGTGCGAGAAAGCTGTGGACGGGTGTGTGAATGTAAGTGTTAGCATCACCTCCTGGTGATCACCTCCTCTCCACTCTCCTACAGTTTTACTTCTGTTTCTTTTATAATGGGGGGAAGGGGGCAGGTATGAAATCAACCTGAGCTTCTCTAGGATCGTGGCCTCATGGGCAAGGCTGGGCAGCTCGGGACAGGCCTGCATGCTTGGTGCAGAGAGCACAGCACAAAGCAGTGTTTAAGGCCCCTGCCCGCCAGAACCCTGAGCCAGGGCACCGCTGCCACACCACCAGGGGAATAAAGCCAGCTCTGTGCGCCCCCTCCCTGCCCGCGTGCCTGCCCCTCTGGGGCCGCGCTGCCCTGCGGCTATGGGCGGACACCCCTGCATTCTTGCACATTGACCCGGTCAGGAAGTGGGGCTCTTGCCCTGCTTGGGCCGGGGGCTCCAGGCGGCGCTATTGCCCCTGTTTGGCTTGTTGCCTTCTTTCCTCAAACCCTGACGGTGCAGTCCTGTGCATGCTTGGGACTGACAGGCCTCTATCGAGCTAGCAGTCAGGTCTCTTCTCTCCTTGAACAGCCCAGCCTCCCGAGTTGCATTCCCACAAGGGGGGGTGTCATGCAGCTCCCCCTGGCTAGCACAGAGCCTGACACCCTCTGTCCTGGCCGGGGCTTTGTTCTGAGCTCTTCCCTGCCCCACCCACCCCACCCCAGTGAATAGACCGGAAACTCCGCCATGTTCCCAGCATCCCAGGATGTCTCCGGAGCCCACAGTGGGGCCCAGCACTGGGCAAGGTCCCTGCAGCCTCAGCGTCTGCCCAGTGGCCTCTGCTGGCTGCAGAATAACACTTGCTTCATTGTGGGGCTGGGGGTCCCCAGGACCCCCATTCAGTATCTGGACTGTGGACATGACAGAGTAGCAGTAACAAGCTGGGAGTGCGGGCTTGCAGCTTGGAAGTGCCTCCGCAGGAGGGATGAGGTGAAAGAATTCTTGCAGAATGAGTTCTGTAGGCAGGCATGGCGGACTGGAGCGGGGAACGGGGAGACGAGGCCCAGCGCTCCGGAGGCAGTGGTGGCCGTGCAAATCTAGGCCTTGCCTTCCCAGAACCCCACCTAGGGGGAGGGGGCAGTCAGTAGCAGACCCACACGGTGCCGACTGCCACTACCACCTTACAGGGTCCCGGGGGGAGGGCACCGAGTCCTGTGGTGTGGAAGGAGTGGCCGCTCCCTGGTGCTTGAGTTGTAGACGCCAGACTGAAGCCAGTTCCTTCTGAGCAGATTTGGGGGGCCAGCTGGGGCCCCCAGCCACACTCTTCTGAGGCACTGCCCTTTCCTGCTCCCCGCAAGGAGGGCGTGTGAGTCTTAGGGGTCTGAGCTGCAGCGCACCTTGGGGGCCCACCCCGAACTGCCTGCTGACATCCCTCCTACCTAGGAGTCTTGAGCCTCTTGGCGGGGTGGGGTGTCCGGAGCTGAGTCTGGTCTTTCTGCTGGAACACACGTGGCCACAGAGCATCACACGCCCCTGTGCTCTCCCAGCAGAACTCCTACCTGGTCCTGGCAGGCCTGGCTGACGGGCTGGTGGCGGTGTTTCCCGTGGTGCGGGGCACCCCGGATGACAGCTGCTCCTACCTGTGCTCGCACACGGCCAACAGGGCCAAGTTCAGCATCCCGGACGAAGACGCGCGGCAGAACCCCTACCCCGTGAAGGCCATGGAGGTGGTCAACAGCGGCTCCGAGGTCTGGTACAGCAATGGGCCCGGCCTGCTGGTCATCGACTGTGCGGCCCTGGAGATCAGCCGGCGGCTGGAGCCCTTCTCGGCTCCTTCGGTGGTGACCTCGGTCGTGTGCAGCTCGGAGTGCCGAGGGGAGGAGGTGGTCTGGTGCCTGGATGACAGGACCAACTTCCTGGTGATGTACCACTCAAACACCTACCAGCTGTGCGCCCGCTACTTCTGCGGGGATCCCAACCCCCTCCGGGACGTGTTTCCAGTGCGCCCACCGGGCCCGGAGCATCCGGGCAGCCACCTGAAAGAACCCAGGGAACCCAGGGGCGGGTGCATCGCGGACGTGAGCATCATGTACAGCGAGGAGCTGGGTATGCAGATCCTGACGCACCAGGACTCGCTGACAGATTATTGCTCCATGTCATCCTACTCCTCGTCCCCGCCTCGCCGGGGCCCCATGTCTCCCTCCAGCCTCCCCTGCTCCCCAGCCAGCTCTTCCAGCGTGCCTTTCTCCACCGACTGTGAGGACTCAGACCGGCTGCAGGAACCCACCACAAGCTCTGAACATGACCTGACCCCTGTGGACGGAGAGGCCTTCAGCCAGCACCTGCAGGCTGTGAAGGTCCTCGCTGTGAAAGACCTCATCTGGATTCCCAGGTAGGTTTGCTGTGGGTCCATCCCATGCCTGTTCTGGCTTCGGGGGTAGGGTGAGGGGACCTTTCAGGTACAGTGTGTGTACCCACCCATCCATCCACCTACCTATACATTCATCCACCCACCCATCTATCCACTTACCTGTCCATCCATTCACCTATCCATTCACTCATTCATCTACCCATCCACACAGCCACACAGCCACCCACCCATCTACCCATCCATTCATCCATCCATTCACCCATCCATCCACTCATTCATCTACCCATCCATACACCCACTCATCTGCCCATCCATCCACCCATCCACCCATCCATCCATCCATCCACCCATCCATCCATCCATCCATCCATCCATCCATCCATCCATCCATCCATCCTCCACCATCCACCCATTCATCTACCGTCCACCTATCCACCCATCCACTCATATACACATCCTTCATCCATCCATCCTTCCACCTGTCCATCCACCCATTCATCTACCCATCCACCCACCCATCCATCTACCCATCCATCCACCCACCTACCCATCCAGCCAACCACCTAGGCAGCCACCCATCTATGCACCCATTCATCTACCCATTCACCCACTCACTTATCTACACATCCATCCATCCACCCATTCATCTACCCATCCACCCACCCACCCATCTACCCATTTATTCATTCATACATACATCCACCCACCCAGCCAGCCAGCCAGCCACCTAGCCAGCCACCCATCTATGCACCTATTCATCTACCCATCCAGGGGAGCTGCTCTCTATTCTAGAAGCTGGCAGAATATCTTGAGCAAATCTAGAAGGGCGCACTAGAGCTCATCCACCAGCTGGAGAGCTTATGGTTGCACAAAGGAGCACCACGGCCTACTGGAGTCAGGTTTCCTACTGGGCTGGTGCTTCTGGGCCCTGACGGCGCCCTCCTGTAACTCACTCCACTCCCCAAAACGCACATTTGTTGCCCAACCTTTCTGCTCTGGCTCCATTTCCCCTGGAGAGCACAGGGATGGACAAAACACTTCCCTTTCCCGGCTTTGGTTTCCTAGGCGTGGTGGAGATGTTATCGTCATTGGCTTGGAGAAAGAGGCAGACACCCAGCGGGGCCGAGTCATTGCTGTTCTGAAAGCCCGAGAGCTGACCTCCTGCGGGTAAGGCTGACGGGTGGCTGCTTTACACCGAAGGTGCAGCATGGGGAATGCAGGCCCCTGTATGGCGCTCCCCATCCTTCCATTCTCCACAGTTAAACATCACACCCATTCTTGCTAGGAGCTCTGCAAACACCAGACACAAGCCACTGGTCGTGGTTATTTCTTGGGTACCCAGTGCTCTGGTGAGCCTTGTCTGGGCAGACCTCCAGATGCAAGTTCAGCTGCAATTGAAATGGGAGACAGTTGATCCAGCCATCTATCCATTCATCCACCCATCCACCCATCCACTCTCCCACTACCCACCCATCTATCCATCCACCCATCTGCTCACCTTCCCAGGGGCCCTACCTGCCCTAGAGTACCTGAGGGGACCCCACAGCCCAGCATACTATCCCAGCCACCACTCCATACCGTGCTAAAGGGTTCCAACAGGATCCAGGTCAGCTCCACGGTGAGGGTTACGCTGGGTAGGTCAGCCTGTGTGAATACCAACAATGTGCCCGCTCTTCCTAGAGTGGCCCTGCAGCCAGCAGGGTCTCTCCCTCCATCTCCTGAGGGCCACATTCTCAGTCTTGGAGAGCCCACTGTCTGCTTCCCCAGAGCAGGCTGATGACCAAGGAAACCTCCGTCATGTTCCCTCCCTCGCCAGGCAGCATCAGGCCTTCTCGGCGAGTCATGGGGGCTGTCACCCCTGCCTTGCGAGTGTTTCTAGAAACGAGATCCAGGTTGGCTGCTGAGTTGCATCTGCAGTGGTGGGAAGCGGCCATGAGCTGATGTCATTAGGTCAGGCTTCTGGGGGCAGAAGGGTCAGTGCAGCCAGGCCCGTTGAACTCAGCGCACCTGCCGTTAGCATCTGTCAAGGGTGCCCTGGAATTGCTTTCCCTACGCCGGCCCCAAGGGAGGTTAGGAGCAAGGCTGCAGTGGAGAGGAGTGCCAGGCCTGTGTCCACCACTTTCTGGGCTGCATCCTACATGCAGGATGCCTCTAAAAATACCCAGGGCTCGCCCAAGGTCCACAAAGCCCTGGCAAGGCCACATAACTCCCAGTTAATGTGTTGACCTCTGTGGCAGGAGAGTGCACTGGGTGCCAAGAGAGGTAGTGAGGGCAGTGCTTGCTCAAAGGTGGGTGCACAGCCCCAGAGGAACCCAGGAGGAAACATGTGCCTGCCAGGATTGTATAAAGCCGTCCACACCCTCAAAAACTACAAGTGTGAGCCAGGCGTGGTGACATGTACCTGTTGTGAAAGCGCTGGGAGGCAAGAGGCTTAGGATCGCTTGAGTCTGCAGGTTCAAGACTACCCCGGGCAACATAGTGAGATCTAGTCTCAAGACAGCAGCTGGGCGCCATGGCGGGTGCCTGTAATCCCAGCTACCTGAGAGGCTGAGGCTGGGGACCACTTGAGTCCACAGTACCCCAGGCAACATAGCGTGACCTAGTCTCCAAAGAAAACAAAAACAAAAACAGAAAAAATAACAAACTGCAAGTGTGTATAGTTAGGATGTATGTGTGTGGATGGCCAGGGTGCCCGCCTGATGCATCACCCTGTATTTCCCAGCATGCAGAAACCTGGACTGAGGATCAGGCCTGAGCTGAGGGATAGGGGGGTTGAATGAAGACTTAACATCTGTCACAGGCCATCAGCAACAGGAGTTAGAGCTCCTAGAATTTCCAGGACCCCTTGGGTCTGGGGCATGTTTGAGGGGGTACCTGCTCTGACCACCCCAGGAGCCTTCCAAGGAGTCAGCCCCTTTACAGACAACCCCCAGGAATCTCGGATGAGCCTCTTGCCTTCTTTTAGATGTTCCAAGGCCTCTGTTCATAGACCAGCCCCTGCCAGGGAGAAGCAGGCATGCAGAGCACGGCAGTGCCTGGGCTTCCATGCACAGATGCCCCATCAACCTGGCTCTGGCCTCCCGGAAGTGCAGGCCCAAGACGCCGGCCGAGTGGGGCCCATGTGGGTTTCTTTAGCCCTCTTCTCTCCTCAGGGCCCTCACGGACGCGGCCGTGGTGGCCAAGGACACAGTTGTGTGCGGCTTTCAGAATGAAAACACCGAGTGGCACCTGGCGGTGTGGAGGGGCTGGGGCACCAGGGAGTTTGATGTTTTCTACCGGTCCTACGAGGAGCTGGGCCGGCTGGAGGCCTGCCCGCGGAAGAGGAGGTAACCCCCGTGGAAGTCTCGTCACGCATCACGTGGAGCCGGGCCGGTGCCCGGTCCCCTGCCTATGACCCACGGCTCTCAGTGGATCCAGACCTCTGGCTGGGGTTCTCCCTAGAACCGCTTGCTGCTAAGTGCTGAGATGTCGGGGCCTGGTGGTGGTTTGGGAGCTTCTGTTTTCTGGGGTGTCACTACCTGCCTGCCACCATCCCTCCAGGGCTGATTTTAAAGCCAAAAGCGAGACCTCTGGGAGGGGCTCCCTCTGCCTCCTCCACTGCCTTCCAGGAGCAGGGGAGAGGGATCCCTTCCTAGGCTGTGCACACAAAGGGGGGCCGGTCCTCCCGGAGTAACGGGTCACCCGTTTCCCTCCCCAGGTCTGGGATGGAATTACACTAAAGCCTCTCAATTGAGGAGCTGTTCAGGGCAGGGTGGGGGAGGCCATGACCCCTGCCCCTTCTCCCCCTCCCCCTCATGGCCCTGAGCTCTTAGTGCATTTCACAAGCTCCTGAATCCCTGGGGCCCCACTTGGGCAAGCCGAGATCAGATGTCTCCCGTTCAGGGAAGGTTTCTGCATGAGAAACCCCCAGAGGACCCTCAGAGAGAAGCGTTGCCCAATCTGGGCCATGAATGGGTTCCTTTAAGTAATACGCCGGAAAGCCAAGAGCTGGCACGGGGCCGCCAGCACCCACTCAGCCTTTACATTCTTCTGCCCTACAAAGGAAGGAGAAACTCAATCAGTGGGGCTGGAGAAAGGGCCTTGTGTTTATAGCTTTTGTAAAATAAACTTGGATGCAGCTGGAGCGCAAGCCCTGTTTGTTTGCACATAATAATCTTGTTTATCACGGTAACAAATTAAGAAATAGCCCAGCGGTTAGGCCTCTGGTTGTGAAATCGCCTCGTATGGGGCTCCTACCACATTATGGATTTGCTCAACACTCACCGCACACATGTACAGCTGAGCATAAAAAGGTAAATCGCTAGCTGGAGGCTCACGGGTACGACGGCAGGAGTCCCCCAGCAGTGTGCACGTGCAATCACACACACACATAGGCACACACACACCCTTGCACTCCCATGAGGCAAGAGGATCCATCTGAGGCTGCCCAGCCCAGAACGGCACTGAGAATGTGAGCTTATATTTATGTTCAAGTGGTTGGCCTTTTTCTAAAATTAAATTATAAAAACCAAACTTGTGACTTGCTGGGCTGCGTGGGCAGATGGGAGACCTTCTATCTGAAAATAAACAGACTCTCTCAAGAATGAAATCATGGCCTCTGTCAAGTGCTTGTCATGACGGCATGGGCTCTGTCCCCCGCCTCCAGCCCACTCACTGCCCAGGGTGGAAAGGGAGCCCTTTGAGATCCACTGCTGCCGTGTTCCCAGGACAGTTTCTATGAGCAGAGATGGCAACTGTTCATCTCCCCACGTCCTTAGCCTGGCCTGGCTTCTGAGACCTGGGGGACTGCTGCTCTGTGCCTTCTGTCTACCTGACCACCTTTCTCTCCCCTCACCCCTTAGCAGAGATTTGGGGGGGCACCTCTCCTTGTCCCAAACCTCAGAGATGCCCAGTGCACCCCCTATGTGGAAACTGGATGCTGCCCCCCAAACCTTCACTGCATGTGACTGCTGTCCCAGCCCTTGGAGGTCCCCCGAGCCAGTCCTACCTCGCTGCTTCCTGCCTCCAAGCAGAGCCCGGCTCTAGGCCTGGCTGCTGTGCAGAAGGGCCACTGGCAGCCAGTGGCCTCATGGTCAAGGACCTCCTCCGGGCAGGAAGTGGCTTGTGACCTTGACCTCATCAAAATTAGAAAAAAAAGTACAAAATACCACTGTTAAGAGAGGGATAATCAACTGAAAAAAGATACTTGCAATAAGGGCTGACTATTTGCCCTTGTAGGGGAAGAGTTTATACCTGTGAATAGGAGAGAGAAGACCCACTGGGAAAATGCAGAAGACATAAAAACCTTCATTGCTCGATAGTAAGGAAACAGGAAGACAGCACTAAAATGCCATTTACACCCATCATGTTGGCGTTCATGGAGACCTGAGGGCATCAGGTGGGAGGACCCGCACGTGCAAAGGCCCTGTGGTAGGGAGTGAGCTGTGACAGTTGAAAGAGTGGTGTGGCTGAAGAAGGGGAAGCAGGCAGCAAGGTCTGGGTCTCCATCAAAGGTCTGGGTCTCCATCAAAGCTAGGGCAGTTTTAAGCAGCATGATTAAAGGATCTAATTGTCTTCACTTAGCGCCCCCCCTGCCCTTATCAGCCTGTGAAGTGTAAACACTTCACTGAGTGGGGAAAGAAGAGGTGATCTGCATTGGGGCCACCCCTTAGAAGGCATTTGGGGTGTTGAAAATTCCAGAATTTCAGGCCGGGCAGGGTGGCGCATGCCTGTAGGTGGCAGGCTAGGAAGCCACAGCTGGGGGGCAGGGATCGCGGTTCAAGTTCTACCAGGGGCACATAGTGAGACCTAGTCCCAAAAAAATAGCTGGGTGTGGTGGTGTACACCTGTAATCCCAACTACCTGGGAAGCTGAGGCTGGGGATTACTTGAGTCTGTGGTACCCC
>PVHY01026195.1:0-17566 GCA_004024945.1 Uropsilus gracilis
TGCCAAGTCTCTGACCCATTGACCTTGCAGCAAGCTGAGTGCCCTGCCTCCTGTGGGTCGCTGGACAAGCTTACTGTGACTCCCCAGTTTTCCTTGCTTTTTGTATCTTGGCAGCCTTTAGGGGAAAGGCACTAGGTACATTTCAGGTGAAGCCTCTTGCTATTCCCCCAATGTCCTCCTAGGGTGTAGTCCCTTGTGAACCCCTCACTAAGAAGGAAATTACAAAAGAAAAGCCCCAACTTTTATGCAGCAACAGGGCTGACTGAATGTGATCAGCCAATAAGGTCTTGAGGCTGACCACTTTTTCATTGCTCCATAACCCTAAAGAAACCAATGGGAAGTGCAGACTGTGAGAAGGGGGTGATGTACTCACCTGGAGATTTGTGGTGGGGATTATTTGACTCTTCTCCATATTCCTTTCTCTTGGCGTCACAGACTTCTTTTTTCAGACGGCTATATTCAGCACCACATGCCTTAATGCGTTCCTTTAAACCTGGTACTTCCCCAGGAAGCTGGATCAGGAGCAAACAGATCCCTAGCAGGTGGTACAAGAGCTGGGTCTGCATCTTGGGCCTGATATCCTTGCTCTGGGTTTTAATCTCTCTCTGCAGGAGTCTGCCCCTGATGTGAGCGAGGATCCTCAGTCTGTGGACCAACCCTGGATGGAAGGCTGCTTTCCTCGCCTGCCTGCACCAGATTTTATAGCCGTGGGTCTTCCCTTTAGACCTTCAAAAGTCCAAACTCCACCCCTCCCCCACTCTCCTTCCTTGTTTTTTTTCTTCAGGTCTGTTTTTCCCTTTCGACGTTTCCTTCTCCTCTTGCCTATTTTTTTTTTTTCCTGTTCCTGGTTCTTTTGCATTTTATTTTTCTTCAATTCAAATGATTCTGTGTACTTACAAAAGTTATTTGTTGTTGAAGTCTTTATTCTAAAGATTGGCATATACTAAATCATGCAATAAAAATGAAATTGTAATCACCCTTATTCAGGACTCTTAGTTTTGCAGCATTAGTATTATGTCTAATTGAGGTAAGACTATAATGATATTAGGTTAGTATCTGATTCAAATCTTAAAACTATAGTAGGTCAATAGGTAAATTGTTCACAAGAGAGGGAGAAGGGATGATTTTTTTTGTCTCTTTTATAACCATTAAATTTCTTTATGCATTAATTTCAGCAATGTTTAAAGTTTATAAAATTTCTAAAATGACTTTCCTTTTAATCCTATGAAAGAAAGATTGCTAAATGGTTACTGGTATAAATTTAATTTGAGATTGTATTCTATATGTCTAGTGTTCAAAAACACACATAAACAAAAATACACACACATACAAAAAAGCCAAAAATGAAGAGAAAAAATAGTGGAACCCTACAACTGCATAAAAAAAATTTTGGTAACACATGTAATGCAAAAAAAAAATACTTATTCTTTCCCCACAGTCTGTTTCCCTCATTTGGTGAAAGGCAATGTTTAATGCTTTTTACATTAGCACTTAAAAACCTTGACACAGCATGGGGTTGTAAGTTCATTAGATAACCTTTCTCGATGAATGCTGATTTTTAATTCAAATAGATTCAGTTTTACAAATTTATTTCTTTATGTTCATGACATACTCATCAGGATACCTTCCAGGTAAATTGGAAGAGGGTATAATAATTGAATTAAAGTAAAAATGGACCAATCATTTAGTTACAAAACCAGGAGTAAGATAGAATCATTCTAATTTCTAGATTTCTGCTAATTTCAATACTATCTACTTATTGATAAAATGCTAGCACCATGGTAAACATCTTACAGAACTATGGCATGGTCAGAGGGAGTGTTTTTAAATATGTTTTTGCTAGGGCAAACAGATTAAGAGATACTTCATAAAACTGAAGTTTTAAGGTATTTTTGTGGGTCATTCATTACAAAAATAGTAATCCTTCTGCAAGGATGTCCTTCAAAGTAATTGCTTGTTGAAAATTTGAATTTCCAAGGGTAGGTTAGTTTCCAGTTTTGCCCAATTGGTCTGTTAGATTCCTCATCACTGTCCAACACCGAAGTGGGCATTCTTTGCTTTACAGAGAAAGAAGCTGAGAGTAGTCAGTAACTTGTCCAGCACAACTTTGATGGCACATGTGCAGGTATGGTCTCACCTACTCTTGGGGAGCAGACAAATCTGCCTTTAGTTTATAGGTGCACCAAAAGGCCTTTGATGTTCTCCAACAACATATCAAAGAAACCTTTTCACTTATTTTTTACTTTTTCAAAGAGACCTTTTCAAAGAGTAAAACCCAAAGTGCCATGCATACATCAAGCAAGTGCTGTTGGGGGCATTCCTACCTACATTTACTACTTCCCAAGTCCCCTTTCTTCTGTTCCACCATATCCCTTGGATCTAGCTCCAGTTGCAATTAATGTGTTTAAAAGCATCGTGAGGTACAAAACAATAAGCATGAGTGAACCTGTATGTTCACTGCCTCAGCCTCTTTCCCCTCCACTCTTCAGGCTGTGCATGCTAGAGATTTCTCTCTATCTTTGCTGTAGGGAACAGTGACCATGCAGAACATTTCTACCTGTGTGACATCAGTAGACCTGGCAAAACCTTTGCTTTTCTGACCCAAACACTAAGTGTTCTTCTGTGTCCTTTTCCTGTCTGAAATATGTACTGAGACCCATGGGTGCCACAGCCTTCTTGGCATCATCCTATAGGGAACACAGAGGAATCCTGCATGTAAAGCATGTCTGAGTAGAAAGGAGTGAGGAGCCTCCTGCCATCATTTGGATGTTACATAGTCCTTTTTATTCTACAGACTTGTTTAGTGGCACTGCTGTTGATTTTCTATTATTTTCAGAGAATACAATCTTAATTGATACAGCAAGGGCTCAGGGGTAAATTTAGAAGTAATCAAAGCAGCATCAGATGGGTTAGCAAGGAAAAATAAAATTAATATCCTGTGTGCAATGGCAGTCAGAGTGATTATTCAGGTCTTGCTTATAATTAGGAACGTAGAATTTGATTCCTATATAAAGAAGAAACATGAGAGTCCCCAGGGTACTGAAAAGAGAGGATGGAGACTTCATATAACAAAGAGATTTTTAATTTTTTAAAATATGCAATAGTACAAATTACAGAAACAAAATACAACCAGGGAAAGAGACCTCTGCCTCAGTCTTCACAATAACCTTTAGAATACTCAGTTAAGCCCCTTAGGTCATTAACATCTTAAATTTTTTAAAAAGCCTTGAGCAAAAATGTCTAGGATTCTTCTACTGAATATCTTTGTTGAGAACGACTCATGAGATACCATCCAGACTTCCCCTCCCACCCAAATGAGCCGGTGAGATATAACATGGGTACCCATTCCACCAGTATCAGTCTAAATTCAGGAGCAGTGACCATGTTTTAGATTAGGGGTAGGCCAAATGGTTTAGGGGGAAAGGAAAGAGATTCTCTTTAACAACCAGGACCTCATTGTTTTTAACTCAAAATAATCTGCATGCCCGAATAGGGCAGAGGAGACCAATCCTGAAAATCTTGGAGTGGTTTAATTTGAGTATCTTCAGTGTACACAAATATACCCACAAGCAAGTATGCTAAAATTTTTATATGTCAAATAAATTAAGATTGCATTTCTCATTTTGCATGGACGTTTGGGGCATACTTTAGCAGCTCTTGAATTATTTATTGCCAAGATAATTATTTGAGTGCTTATACTGGATGCTTTATTACAGATTTTATTTCTAACACTGAAAAACCAGTGTGATAATAGGAAGCAGTGAATGCATATTCTGTTACTAAGGTTCCAGAGATTTTTTTTTGAAGGAAGAGGGGGCCCATGCACCAGATCAGGGACTAGAAGCTGCTTCTTGTATCTGGGCCAGCATCTTTGTCATGTCCAAGCTCTGAGTTTTCTGGATGTTATCCTAGATCTACTAGGTTGGAATCTACCTTTAGTAGAACTTTCCCCTGGTAGCAGATGACCTGAAAGTCCCCTTTTGAATTCCCTTGCTCAGGGCTTCTGCCCAAACCACTCTGCAGTCTCCTGAATGCAGTTGGGATAGGTCAGTTGTTCTGAAAAAAAACTCACCTTTTAAAAGACATGAGACTCTGCTCTTTGACGTTTCACTTCTTGTTTCTTTCCCCAGATATCTATTTGTGCAAATTATTCCTGTGTCTCAACAGCAGTCAGTCCTACTGAACACATAATAATCAGTGCTGCATTGAAACTATTTTTGTTTGTATATTTCTTTCATCAATTTGAGGAGCCCTTGTATTTTTGCAAGCGTTCTGACTGAAATGGGTTTTATCAGTGTGTTTGGAACTGTAGCCAGGTCCTCTCTATTTTGCAACAACTAAATAACTTCTGTAGATGACAAATTAGGAATATGTGGAATTAAACTCTATCTTTTATTCGCTCTTCCCTCTACCCCTTTCTCATGGTTAACCATTAACTGACTCTATCTGCATCCTGGAAACTTGGAAAATGTTTTTTGTTACATATCTCATAAAACCCTCTGTGTCTCTTTGGGATTGATAGTGATATCAGAAACAAACACCTACTGATTGGTGCTGGGAAAATAAAACACCTTGATTCAAGTCATCAGGACTCGTGGGTACTTTTTTGGCACTGGAAATGTGAATCCTTGCACTTCCCTCATATTTTCACCTTCATATACTCCTAGCACTCTTGCCAATTTGGGAGCCCTCTCCCCTGTATTTACTGTTTTTGGTGCGCATCCTGTGGGCTCTCTTGATGCGTATCTTTTTAAATTTTTATATTTATGTATATCTCATATCATTGTTCTTTTTGTACAATATTTTATTTCTCCCATTAGGTGTAATTCCCATAAATTCCCCCCCCACCACAGCCTACATGAACCATCACTATGCAGTCCCCTGTGCTCTTCTCTGTTTTGACTCCTTTCTTTTCCCCTCCTCTGCAGTATGCCTCAGATCTGTAGTCAGCTTGCAAGTTTTATCTTTTTCCAGAATCGTTGTTTAGTTTCCCTATATTCTATCTATAAGTGAAACCATTAAATATTTTTCTTTTCCCTTCTGATTTATTTTGCCTAGCATAATTCCTTTCAGTCCATATTGCTGCAAATGACATGAGTTGGTCGTTTTTGATTGCTGAGTAATATTTCAGTATGTTATGTGTTTGTATGTGTGTGTGTGTGTGTGTGTGTGTATACACCACATTTTCTGGATTCATTCATCTGTTTTAGGTCATTTGGGTGATTTCTATATTTTGGCTTTTGTAAATGATGCTGCAAAAACATATGAGTACAGTTTCTTTTTAAATTAGTGTTTTGGTGTACTTTTGGTAGAGTGGAACTGCTGAATGATATGGTAGATCCATTTTGGGAGTTTTAAGAGTCCTGTATCTAGCTATCCATAGTGGTTGGACCAGTTTGTATTCCTACCAAAAGTTTTAGAGTATTCCTTTTTTTCTACAACCTTGACAGCATTTGTCATTGCCAGTTTTTAATAATATGTGTTGTTCTCACTGGTGTGAGGTGGCATCTCATTGTTTGACATTTCTCGTAGTTCAGAATTTGGCTTAGTGGGCATGAGTGAAAGACCCAGTTCGGTGATTTACAAAACCACTCTAAGTGTTTTTTTGTTTTTTGTTTTTAAATTCAGGCAATCTGTTGCTTTATTGGGGAGGATGAATTTAAAAAAAAGTAGCTTTAATATTGCAGAAGCCTTCTCTACTTCCTGAGTAACACTATTCACTATACATCCCAAGTATCAAGAAGAATCCCTAACACAGAACAAGACCTGAGTTCTTATTGAACTAACATATACTGGTAGGGTGTCCTGGCTGGGCCAGTTTGGCGATGATATCTAAAAATATGAATAGAGGGATGACAATCAAGAACAGTTGAATGTGGCTTATCTAACTGGGTTACAGGTTATAGAAAAAACTGGTGCTGAAAGATTTATGGTTTCACCTGGCACTAAGAACTGATCAGATTCAGAATCAATAAGAATTCAGAAATATGATATCAGCTTCATGTTGTCACATTCTGGTAAGTCTTAAGACAGACCTCATACATTAAGAATCTACTAATAGAAGTACACAATTTCAGATTCGAGTACTTTGTGAGTAACTCTTGTAAAGGGCATTTTTGGATACCAGAGTACCAAAACTGTCTTTTCCAGTTAGATTCAAATAGATCATCAAAAATTAACAGTGTTAAGTCACTTATTCTAACACAGAAATGTATCCTGCTTGTGTAAGTATCATTTTGTATTTGTTTGTATCATTCACTACAGCTGACAGCATATTTTACGTAAGCTCCATGCAGGCAAGGATTTTTGTTTATTTTATTTACTTGGATAGCTTCTTGGCCTTCAGCAATGATTATATATACTAGGTTCTAAGCAATAATTTGGTATAATTAATAAAAGTTAATAAAAATAGAATAAAATATAAATGTTAATAAATATCAACAATCATATAGTACTTGATAAACTGATTAACAAATGCAAAAATTCTGAGAATTGGCTGCTTGGTCTTTCTTACCCTATTTCATACTTACAAGTATAGTTCTTTACTGCACTATGATGAATTTAAAAATATGTAATTTTTTTTCTGCTAGTTGTAAATTCATCTATGAGCGGAATATTTTTGTTTCATTGCTACTGATATGTAGGGCAGTACTTGCTAGACAGACTTCTTAAATACTTGATAAATGCATGAACACATTCTTAACTACTAGCATTTGTAATTATTCTTATTAATAAGATACATTAAATTTATTGAAATGAGCAAATTATAAGTGAGCTAATGATATTTTTAATGAATAAACTATTGCTACTGAATGAATTCCTGACATATTAGTTTCCTGTCCTAAGTAATCTTATTTGAGAATATTGTCATAAATAGGAACTGTGCAATAAACTACATTGAATAGTTATAAATGGAAATTTCATTTATGCAAAGAAAATAAAGGACTGCTAGGAAGTATAATAAAATATTTGTTACTCATGTTATTTTAGCATTTTATGTTGATATCTTGATGTGGAAACAAGATTAACATGGTTTAATCCTTTAAATTTTTAGTTTAGCTGTCTGAATTGTGGAGTCAATTAATTTTAATAACCATTTTACTTGCTTGGCTGGAATATAAGTAATGTCTTCTTTATTGCCTCTTTGGCAAATTTATTACCTATCTTCCCCACAATGATACTGGTCTTGGTCACACTTTAGTTTTGGTATTTATATCACATAGGTAGTCTTACATATATACAAACAGTACACATTTGAAGATAAATTTTGAAAGAGCGATATTAATAATCATTTGAATGATTATCAATGTAAGGCATAGTTATACATATTTATTTTATATTGTCTTGTGCACATACTCATTGTATGCATATGAAAGTATATTTTGAAAGAATAATAATGATAATATATTATTTGTTGAAAACCAAATGACCCAAAACAGATGATTGGCTAAAAAAAAATGTGGTACATATACACGATGGAATACTACGCATCAATCAAGAAAGATAAACACATGTCATTCGCAGCAATATGGATGGAACTAGAAAAACTCATATTAACAGAAGTAAGTCAAAAAGAAAAAGCGAAATACAGGATGGTCTCACTTATATGATGGAAAAACAAACAAACGAACAAGAAAAAAAAAACAACCAATGGGACTGAACAATAGAGCAAGAGAGGAGGAGGGGGAAGAAGGCAGGGAAGGTGAAGAGCACAAAAGATCAGGATGGTTAACAGGTGTTAGTGAAGTGGGAAAGCCCCAGGGTACACAATAATGCAATAGTGTAATATAAATATAAATACACATATATATGCAAATAAAAAAATTAAATTAATTTAAAAAAAATCACAGAATAGTTGACATTCTCTATTGATATCTCTTCTATCCTATTCCCCATTATACATTCCCAGAAATAATAATTAGTACACTGGATCTGATGTTTGCCATGCCAGTGGTATTTGAAACTTTTAAATCACACATCAGTAAATAATATATTATTTTGCATGGTTATAATTTTGTAATTATGGTATTGTAATATGTATACCTATCTATGTAACTTGTTTTCTTTCCACAAAAAAATTTTAAAATTATTTTAAAAAAAAAACAAAATATTGTTTGTTGAGTGCATTACTGTATATACTTGAATACATTGCATCCCCTTTAATGCTTCCAGCAATCATATCAAATTGTACTATAATTACATGGATTTCTTAGATAAAGGAGCCGAAACTAGAGAGATTACAAAACTTGCCCAAGATGAACGAACAAGTAAGGGGAGAGGCTGAGTAAGATTATTTTGTCTCCACACCAAAAATTTTTAACTTCTTTTAGATAATCAAATAATATAAAGAATAACCATTGCACTACAGAAAACCAAAATCTAGTTTGGTAACAATGGTATATAATCTTAAATCAAAAGGTATTTGAGACCATAATGGTGAATAATTTGGATTAGAAAGAAAAGAATGTAAAAACAAAATTTAAGGTTATTGACTGAGAATGACTTTAAAAATTCACTTCATTTGCTGTAAATAAACAAATGAGTTGTTCCCAGCTATAAGACTAGGAAGCTACTCAAACTTGCAAAGATCATATACCTTAGTAATATGTGTCAGGAATAAGAGAACATCTGGTAAGTTAAAGTGAGATAACAAAAATACATTCTGGTAAAGCTTTTAAAGGATTTACTTGATAATACATCCAATGAGATAATACATGAGATAATTGAGAAAATAAAGTGCTTAACACATAATAGTCAATAAATATTAAAAAAGAATAGATATTGTTATAATTATTGCCTTCTCTGTTTTGTTAAAGTGTGGGAATCAAATGTAACAATAGATAAAATGTATTTTAAACGCAGTATCATCACCTTTTTATATAATAGGAGATGTTAATTTGACAAGAGGGAGAAAGTACATTTAAAAAGTTTTTTATCATTTTGCATATGATAATACATGAAGACCAGTGTGCAGTCAGTATGGTCATGGTCCAATGCTAAATGAAGATATTATCCATTAATTCAGTTGCAAAAGGTATTGATTGCATTGATGTTAAGGAGACATAAATAAATTGAGTGAAACATCTTTAAGCATGGCAAGCTTAGACTTCTTTTCCTAATTATCTTAAAGAGATAATAACTTTGAGGTTGAAAGGTTGAAAGTTGAAATGAACTCATGAAAACGTAAGTTAAAATTTTTATAGAAGGGAGTGGGAACTGGTATGGGCTGCAGAGGTCTTAGAAGACTTCATTAGTGGGCTTGCTGCATAGGTCAGTAAGAAAGAGGTCAGGCTGTTGTTTAAAGAGAAAGAGGAAGTTGCAGGCACAAAGGGAGGGAAGCAGCTGAACAAGAATGTCCCTAGAATGTTCTAGGGGAAAGAACCTAGATAATGATCTTAAGGATTAGTAGAAGATCAAATATGTTTTGAAAACAAAGACACTAAAATTCAGATTGAAGAGCTTAGACCTTATCATTTTTTCCCTTAGGTATAGGAGGTTATGAAATATTTTGTAGATAAGGTATGAAAAATGTGAAACCAAAGCTTAAGGCAAGCACTTTGGCTATTATGTGTACAGATAAGGAAGAAGAATCATTGAAAATGAAGAAATCAAGTGGGGGTGCACATCATCTCTCCATAAATTGGTTGTGAGGGCCAGGATAAGATGGAAGAATAGGAATAAGTAAAATAGACTGAGAAAAGTGATATTCAAAGAAAGCTAATTCATTGTGTAGAAGCTGGACATGAAAGAGAGGAATTTAAAGAGGCCAGGTCTTTGTGTTGTAGAGAATCCAAATGTTGATAACAGTGAAGGTGACCATGAGGTAAATGTAATCCCAAAGTAAAGTTTTAGACATGTTGAATTTCAGATGACTGTAAAACTGTTGGAAGAAATTGGAAGAAATAAAAAAAAAAAAGCAGTGGAAACAGAAGACTTAGAAATATGGTGAGAAATCGAACCTGAAACCTAGAGGTGGATGTCATTAGTGAAAAGCTGCCTGTTAAATTTATTGAAGGTAATCACCTCTCTGACTGATGGAACAAGGTCTTCAATTTTGTAACAGAAAAGAAGAGCAATTTTCAGGGAGGAGAGTGCGAGAAAGAGTTAAACAAGGAGAAAACAGACATGGAGAGGATAAAAGAATGTTAGAGAGGAGGAAAAGTTTTAAAAAGAGTTGATTATCAATGGAATAAAATGTCAAAGTGAAGTGAAAGAGAATTAGGAATTCAGATTTTGGAACTAGAGGCCAGTGTGGAATTTAAGATGATAAATTCTAAGAGGATATCATTCAGGAAGGAAGTAGCTCATGGGTACAAAAGAAATGAGAGGTAAAGAATTTGGAGCAATTCTCTTGGTTTGGCAGAAGAAGATTTTTTGCATTTTTTTTCTTTTTTACAATACTGTGTTTTAGTGATATCAGATCTCCCCCTTTTCATTTGTTACCACATCACTTTCACCACCCAAGCACCACACTACTACCACAGATGCATGTACTCTGTCTCCGCTTTGTTCTTATCCTTCCCCCACCACTCCCACTCTTGTAGCTTCAGTTCTTAGGTTTCTAGTCTTTGTTATTAACTTGGCTTTTATCTGACCCTTTTTCTTGACCCTCTATATTCCACATATAAGTGACATCATCTGGTTTTATTCCTACTGACTTCTCGCACTCAGTGTAATTTACTCAGGTCTATCTATATTGCTATATGTGTGAACTTGTACTCTTGTTGCAGTACAATAGTGAATTTTGAGTCAGTCACTAATTGTGGCTGCTACCAGTAACATAGCTGATGTGTTTATGCATTGGTAGTAACATTGGAAAGTAAGACTGCAGCAGGAAAATAGAATGCTACTTCCCTTTTGCTTTGGTATTATAAATTTCAAGAAGGACTTGGCAATATTATGTAGATTTGACTTTCTGACCTTATTATTTCAGGGTCCAGGTGAACAAAACTTTGCTGTTCCAGGATGGAACTGATGGCCCTTCATTAGGATTCATAGTTTTCTTTCAGGAGAATAGAAGGGAGTGAAAAGAGAAATAAAGCTTTTATGGTGTGCTGGATTGACAGGACTCTGCTCCCAAAAGTAAGGGAGAACAAGGAGAAAGGATAAAAGGAACATGTGTAAGGGACCGGGAATGGAAATTTTGGGAAGCAAGGCATTTCGGCTGTTGCTGCTGGGGCAGTGGCCAAGGGAGAGAGGAAGAGGCTGCATTTGGTCCTTGGGCATTGGGCCCCGACTGGTGAGAGGTCTGCTCTTCTGGGGGCAGCCAAGGGGCTGGCCTTGGGGAGGGAGCAGTGTTGGGCTCAGGAGGACAGGAAAGCGGAGAGGTGGTGAGCTTTGCTGCAAACAATGGTCTGGAGCAGTTGAATGCACAAGCCTCAGCATGTGTAAGCTGATGGTGTGTGCTAAAGGAATTTGAAGAGTTTGGAGGTTTGAACTTTGTGTTGGAGGCTATTTTATCCAGTTTGATTCAAATTCAAGTGTCTTAAGAGGCTGTGAGCAAATTGAGAAGGAGGACCTGGTGTTTGTTCTTGTTTTTCCTGGGAGTTTTTATACTGCCTAAAGTTGGGACAGATGCTGAAAGAGAAGAGGAATGCCATGTCTTAGACCATGCATTTGGAGGAAGCTGGAACAGACACCGGAAGAGAAGAAAGGAATGCCATACTTTCAGACTACGTGCTTGTGAACGCAGATTGGTTGGACATGTGATGAGGTAACCAGGAAATAAAGGACAGTTTTGACATGTGGTGAGGTAGCTGGGTTTTACATGTTTACTTTGTAGTACATATGGTGATATAACAGGCGTTTACTTGCTTACTGGTTAATAAAAATTAGTTGGCTTACTTTCAGAGCTTGGTCTGACTTTGGGGTGCCATTAAGACTGCTGTGGAAAAGAACCCTGGTGGAAGAGGGAGCAAGCAAGGGATGGACAAAAAAACTAACAGTTTTTGGTTTATTTTTTTCTAGTTTGGGACAAAAAGAGTCCTGGGAAAAGTAAATGGTCAGTCTCTAAGTGAGGAAAGGTAATTTCCTTTACTCCTTTACTCCTTTACTGGAAGTTTAAGGTTTAATAAAGGTTTTCACTCTTTTGCATCAGATTGAAAAGATAAAGATTTTTCTCTGGTTTAGGAAGCTGGAAAACAGTTTAGTGAAGCCTTGCCTGCTTCTCACCTGGCAACATTCTCAAAATTATATAGTTGTATGAATCACTGGCAAATAAATAACATTTCAGGAAAAAAAACATACAAAATGAATCCTAGGATAAAAAAGAATTAAGTATACTCTTAAAGTCAACTTTGAGATATGTTGGGAGCTGGGAGAACAGGGTACTTCTGTTACCTCCCTGAAAAATTTTACCAGACCTTCCTTTTCAGAAGCATGGAGTAAGTTTCTCCACATCACAGAGGCATTGGTTATATATAAAAAGGTAGTTTTATTATAAAAGGGATGGTTAGAAAAGAATAAAGAACATTTATTTAGGCACAAGTGGGCAGATAGAGCTGACCTAGAAGGTACAGTTTTGTTAAGAGAAGCTGTAGAGTCCAGAGTGGGCAGGAAAGCTGCTGCCCTTGGCCAGCACATATATCCCAATGATACAGTCTTTCTCTCTTTGGGAGGGGCTCGGTCCTTTGTGGAGCTGTTAACTTTTGTTCGCCTAATTAACTAAGTGAAATCTGAAAGAACTGGAGGAGAGTCTAAAGTCCAGTGATTTTCTATAATTGTCCTCAATCTCCACATCTGCAGTTCTGGTCTACACCTCCAGATACTTTTTAGTATAGTTGGCTATACTATATATAAAAAATATATATATTTTATATATATATATATAAAAATATAAAATATAAAAAATATAAAAAAATATAAAAAATATATATATATACTATATATAAAAATATATATAAAAATAGATATATTTTTAGTATAGTGCCAACATAGTTGGCACCTATGTTTTTTTTTCTTTTTTTCATTTCTATAGCTGGTTTAATGGCTGTGTTAATCACTTCTACCCCCACCTCCTCGTTTGAGCCAGATTCAAGCTTTACCATTCCTTTTCCTATTTTTGTCCTCCATCATTATTGCCATTTGATTTAGTAATTGTTAACCTTGGTATTTACACAAATGAGTGGTGGTAGAGGGGTAGGGAACATATTGGAAGATTGTTAAACACTGGTGGTGGACAGGATGTGAAAATACACACCAATAGAGGTTTGAACTTATAACTTCAGATACAAAGATGTAAACATTTTTTGCCTCAATAAACATTATTTGGGAAAAATACTAGAAATAAGAGGAAAAATGATAAAAATAACTATCTACAAGAAAACCTAAAAAGCAAACAATTAATGGCAAAATGTTAAAACTTCTTTTTAAAACAAGAATTAGAGAAACTGCTGTCATTACTACTGTTTAACAATAAAGTGGAGGTAATGTTGGAGTGACATCTGCCATCAACTTAGCTGATGGGTTATGCATTGATAGTAACTTTGGAAAGAAAATGCAACTGGAAAGTAGAAGTTACCTCCCTTTTGCGTAAGAATTGTAAATTTTGAGAAGTACTTGGCAATATTATGGAGATTTGACTTTTCAATTGTTTCAGGGCCCAGGAGAACAAAGTTTAGGTTGACTATGCCAACAAGAGGTTGCTAGCTCTACATTAGAATTCATGATTTTCTTTCAGAAGGATAGAAGGGGAGGAGAAAAGAAAAATAAAGATTTTGTGATATGAGGTGATTGACAGGGACTCCCTCTGAAAAGGGAGGGAGGAACAAGGAAAAGGAGCGAAGAAAAATGGGATTGAGCCATATTGGCAAGATGGAGGCCTAGCTGTGGGACTACAGCTGAGGCAAAGAGTCAGCCCTTGGCCTCTGAACTTCAACCCAGGCTAGTGAGAGACTTATGATTTCTGGATGTGACCATGGGGTCAGCCTGAGGAAATAGCATGTATAAACTGATGATGTTAAAGGAATCTAAAGAGTTTGGAGTTTTAAACTTTCTGTTGGACGTTGTTTTCTCTAGTTTGATTCAGAGATTTTTGGAGAGGCCATGAGAAAGGCCTGAGAAGATGGACCTCATGTTTCTTGTTTTACCAGTTTTTCTACTGCTAAAGTTGAGATGGATGCTGAAAGAGAAGAGGAACACCATGTCTTGGACCATGTGTTTGGAGGAATCCAAAACAGGAATCAAAGAAGAAAAGAGAAATACTCTGTTTTTGGAACACATGTTTGTGAACCCTAATTGGACATGTGGTAAGATAACCAGGGAGTAAAGGATGGTTTTGGACATGTGGTGGGGTAACTGGGTTTTTCATGTTTATTTGTAGCACATTACAGGGTAGCCAGGATATTGGATGTTTGTCTTGTAGTGCATATTTAGGCACTCACTTTCTTACTTGCTTGCTTAGTAATAAATAGTTTATGGGCCAGGCACGGTGGCTCATGCCGGTAAGCTTCAGCCTATGAAGCGGCCGGGGCTAGGGATCGCAGTTCGAGTCCCGCCTGGGGCCCGTAGCGAGACCTAGTTCCAAAAAATAGCTGGGCGTGGTAGCATGCGCCTGTAATCCTATCTACCTGGGAAGCTGAGGCTGGGGATTGCTTGAGTCTGTGGTACCCTGGGCAACGAGGGTCTGCGGTTCCACGGGCAAAAATAGAAAGACCTAGTCTCAAAAAAAAAAAAAAGTAATAAATAGTTTGATCACTTTAAGAGTTTGGTCTAGCTTTGGGATTATGTAGCAGAGTGTGGGCAGAGAAGGAACCTGAAAGGGGCAAAGGGGTGGGGTGCACAGGAGACAGGTCTAGTATTTTTTTCTTTAGTTTGGGATAGAAAGGACCTTGGGACAAACAGCAGGTATCTAAATGATAAAGGTAACTTGTGTGTGGAAGCTTGAGAGTTAATAAAGGCTTTTCCCCATTTTGCATCAGATGAAAAGGTAAAAGTTTTTTTCTGGTTTAGGTAAGCGGGGGGAAAAAAAAAGGATTTTTTGTAAAGAAAAAAAAAAAAGCTGTCCCCCCTTCCCCAATAACAGTAATGGTATACAATAATAAAATAAGACAAATAATTGAAAGAAAAAAAAGAAAACTTATGTCTACACAGAGATCTGAATATGAATGTTTATAGCAGCTTTATTCATAATTGTTTGAACTTGCCTGCAACTATGATGACCTTTATACTGGTGAATGGATAAACATATTGCAGCATATCCCTACAAAGAAATGTCTTTCAGTACTGTCAAGAAATGAGCTACCAAGTTTTCAAAAGTCCCAGAGGAATCATAAAAGCATTTTATTATATGAAAGAAGCCAATCTGAAAAACTGTGATATACTTTGTGATAAGAGTTCTGAAAAGGCGAAACTATGGAGATAGTAAAAAGACTGGTGGTTGCCAAGTGTGTTTCATGTTAAGGCATGAAAAGATATTTGGGCATTCAGACTGAAGGAAAAATGGAGACATTGGAATTTATCAAATATAAATTCCATAATTATTCTTTCTCACTAATGCAAGACACAGCATTTTGTTGTGCTAACTTACTTAAAATTAATTTTTGAATTGAATTATTCTGTGTGGTGAAAATAAAAAGATATTGTTGTCATTTTGAGTTAGCATTTTAATTTTTTGAACATTGAGAAAGCAAATGCATGATTATAACTTTCACCAAAAAGACAAAGGTCCCATGAGTGTTAAATAATTACAAGCAGGAAGTACAATTTTTCCAAGAAATTTTTCTTACACATCAATGAAAAACCCAATGCTGATATGATTTTACATATGCTAATTGCCTGTGGGGTTAACATGATTATGTCATCGAAAGTGTAGGAACTTTAGGGGAGTGATGCACAGGTGGCTTCATCTCAGCAGATTTTAGCAAGCTCTCGTCTGGTACATCCTCTCCAACAACACTTTGAAGCCATTCTACTAGGGAGCTCCCTCTTTTTATGAAAATGTTTTTTTATGACTAAGTTGTTTAATTCTGAAAAATACCTATATTTAGTGATTTTTGTCATATTTGTATTCTTATTAAAGATTCTCTTAAATTTTGGAGAGTTCAGATTTGCATTCTTTAATGCAGGTTGTAGTGAATTCATCTGTAAAGGTAGATCCTCAGGTAATGGTGTTAGCTTCTCTGGCAAATCATGACTGGATTGCAACATCCCATTGAAGACTTCAAGATGGTTGGCTATTGGTAGTGTTTCTAAATTAAAAAAAAAAAAAAAAGGAATGGGGAGAGGAAATAGCCATGTCAGAAACATCAGAAAAACAAATTCTGCATAGACAAAAAGGAAAACTTTGCCTCAACATCCGAAAAAGATTCAGCAAGCATTGTGATAGTTAAACAATCTAGTTGAGCAGTGGAAAGTACTCGGAATTGCTCAGGCTCTATTACACCCCCATACTCCATCGTCTTTCCTCAGTGACCACTTGCTTTCAACATAGCACTTTGACTTCCCCCTGACTTCTCTGAAGTCATCTTGGTTATCAAAAACAATGATTTGACCACTGGTGAATTAGTTTTTAGTGAGTAATTTTCCTCCATTACAAAACAACCTCTGCGATATGAGAGAAATCTGAAAAATGTATGAATTACATTAAACTGAAATCTTCCAAGGTGTCAAATTACTGCATCAGGATAAAGTTTAAAAGTTACAATTTTAAACTGTTCTGATCTGTTAGGCAGGAAAGAACAGACTGATATCTCTCATATACCCACTTTACAATTTCTCTACCTTTCTCAGACTATGTTCTCCAAAATAATAGTTTTAAGTAGAGAAACAGGTTAAAACAACAGAAACTAGTGTCAACTGACTTTAAGAAGAGATTATGGTGCCTGTGAACTGACTAGTGTATTTTGGTTTTAGGTCCAAAGTAGTGGACCGAGCACTGTGCAAGTTCTGGGTTTTCCCTGGGAAAGAAGCCTGCTCCATACAGCACACCAGAATGGGGAAATATGCAGGTTGTGTCTTGGGCCAGAACCTGCAGGAAAGACTAACATTTTCCTTAAGTCATTCAGTGCAGCTGAACATCATTTACTGCTTGCATGTCTCTAGCAGGGCAATGCTAGAGATTTAAAGAAAATGGAACATGTTTTTCAAAAAGTAAACTGTCTTCTAACTTCACCTATACTAGTTACACAATTTTGAGTTTTAGAACCAAAAAAAGAACACATTTTTTTATTTTGACAAGAAAATTCCCAAAGCTTTAATAACAACATGGAGAGATCCAGTAAAATGGAGTAATAGCAACCCAGCTGATGTTTAGATTATAGTGTAATTCTAGATTAGTTCTTTTCTGTTCTTCCCCAGGGTCAGCAAAACTGTCCCTTTCACTTATCAATACTCTGTCCCTCTTCCCGCTTGAATTGAGAAAACAATGAGGCCTTGAACTATAGGTCCCAGTGTGGAAGTTGGATCCCAGGGCAGCACAGATGCCTACTGATAGACAAAGACAAGCTCCCTCACCCTGGCAGAAATGGCCTTGGGGCTGGCACACCTCCTGTGACTTCTGTAGCAAGTCTTAGTTGTTCTGAGTTTGCAGCAAACTCCAACAGTTGCACTTACCAATGGAAAGAAACAA
>PVHY01026196.1:0-17584 GCA_004024945.1 Uropsilus gracilis
TTTTTTTTGAGTCTAGGTCTTGCTATTTTTGCCCGTGGAGCCGCAGGCTACTGTTGCCCATGGTACCACAGACTCAAGCAATTCCCTGCCTCAGCTTCCCATGTAGCTGGGATTACAGACGTGTGCCACCACACCCAGCTATTTGGGGCTAGGTCTCACTGTGTTGTCCCGAGCAGGACTCAGACCACGTTCCCTAGCCCAGGCTGCTTCGCAGGCTGATGATTACAGGCACGAGCCACCATGCCCGGCTTTCCGTGGTATCTTCCCTCTAAACAAAGAGGGTGTGCAGTGCCCTTATTGACATGTTCTCTGTGCCAAGTTTTTGTTCAAATCTTCTCGGTGACGTTGTAGGCGTCATATTTTGTTGGTTCTCCCAGTTCAATGCGTGTGGTGCTCGCCTTGTTCCCCTTGAGTCCTGCCCAGGTGGCACATGTTAAGGGACTTTCCACCAGTATCTCGCTGGTTTGGTTTCTATGGATGGATATTGTCTTAAGGTATCACTCCTAATTAGAGCTCTCGTGTTGAAGGCAGACCCAGGGGAGACTGTGGCGGACATACCACCCGACCCCTCTGCCCCCTCCCCGCACAACCAGCCCTGTGTCTTCAAAGGGCTCAGATGTGCGGTGCGGCCCACGCGCCGGCAGGCCCGGCCTCTTGCTGGACCAACCCCAGCCCCACCCCGCCTGACCTCGAGGAAGCGCAAGGAGCCGGTGTGTGCAGACCGCGGCGGCCACGCCATGGTGGCGTGGTCGCGGCAGGCACAGAGACCCACGCGAACCCTGAGCACTGCCGAGTCCCGGAAGCCACCCCCATCAACTTTATATTACCAAATTTTTTTAGCCAGGCACGGTGGCTCGTGCCTGTAAGCTTCAGCCTATGAAGCGGCCGGGGATAGGGATTGCGGTTCGAGTCCCGCCTGGGGCCCCTAGCGAGACCTAGTTCCAAAAAAATAGCTGGGTGTGGTGGCGCACGCCTGTAATCCCAGCTACCTGGGAAGCTGAGACTGGGAATTGCTTGAGTCTGTGGTACCCCGGGCAATGAGAGCCTGGGGTTTCATGGGCAAAAATAGCGAGACCTAGTCTCAAAAAACAAACAAACAAAAAATATATTTTTTAAAAAATCGTAAAAGTTTCATTAAAAAAGTCACTGGTTATTTCCAATTCTTTTGGCATCATTAGTTCATATAATGATCATTATGAAGAATGACAAATCATATACATTTGGCTGAACAGAAGGTAAACATCAAGAAATCAAAAAGATTCAGGCACGATGGTGCGTGCCTGTAAGCTTCAGCCTATGAAGCAGCTGGGGATGGGGATGGTGGTTCAAGTCCCGCTCAGGGCAACACAGTGAGACCTAGTCACAAAAAATAGCTGGGCGTGGTGGTGCATGCCTGTAATCCCAGCTGAGGCTGGGGATTGCTTGAGTCTATGGTACCCTGGGCAACATAAGCCTGCAGTTCCATGGGCAAAAATAGTGAGACTTCATCTCAAAAGAAATAAAAAATAAGAGCCCTAATCAAAAAGCATAACAAAACAAGCATATGAAAAAAATCCCTGATGCCCTCAAGGAAATGCAAATCAAAACCACAAAGGTAATAAAAAAATAGACAACAGCAAGTGTGCTGATGTGAAAAAGTTAGAACCCCACATATTGGTGGGAACAGAAATGGCATACCACTTTGGAAAACTGGCAGTTTCTCAAAATGTCAGTTATACTTCCTTCCAATTATTCTACTCCTACATATATTCCCAAGAGAAAGCAAAACATTCACACAAAACACAAAAGTCTACATGACAGTCTACATGAATGTCTTTATGTTTACATGAAATGTTCACAGCCATATTATTCACAAAAAGTTAGAGTGAAAATGACCTGCGTGTCCATCAATAGGATAAATGGATTAAAAGTGTGATATACCCATACAATAGAATATTATTCAGTCATAAAAGGAAATGTAGCACTGATATAAGCTACAATGTAGATGAATCCTGTAAACATTATGCTAAGAGAATGAAAAGACAAGTTATAGACTGGGGAAAAAACATGAAACATATGAATCTAAATTATATAAAGTATTCTTAAAATTCAACAAGAAAACAACACAAGTAATGTGTAGACGTATATTACCAAAGATGTACAGATGGCAAATAAGCAGATAAAAAGATGCTCCACATTGTATATCATTAAGGAAATGCAAATTCAAATAACAAGATACCATTACACGCCTACTAGACTGGCTAAAATCCAAAACTCTGACACCAAATACTGGCAAGTAAGTGGAGCTGCAGGAACAAAATGGCACAGTCACTCTGGAAAACAGTTTTTTTTTTTAATATAAAATTAAACACTCCTAGGTATTTATTCAAATTAGTTGAAAACTTATGTCCTCATAAAACTCTCCACACTTCTCCACACGAATGTTTATAGCAACTTTATTCATAACTGCTAAAACTTGGAAGCAGCCAGGATATCCAGGATGTCCGTCAATAAGTAAATGGATAAACAAACTGGTACATTCAGACAATAGCAAATAATTAAGTGATAAAAAGAAATGAGCCAGTAAGACATGAGAAGACAAGGAGGACTCTTAAATGAAATCACTAAGCCAAAGAAACCAATCTGAAAAGGTAACATATGTATTGATTTGAAAGATAAAATATTATGAAAAAGGCAAAACTACGGAAACAGTATAAGGTCAGTGGTTGACAAGGGCTGGAGGGAAGGAGATAGGGAGAGCTAATAGGTGGAAGACAAGACTTTTCATGTTACAGCACTATATGATACTGTGTGAACTGCATGACATTGTAATGATGAAATTCATTAGCCAAAACCCATACAACTGTACAACACAAGAATGTACTCTAATGTTAATTATGGATAGTAAACAAAATATCAAGATCAGTCCATCAATAATAACAAGTGTACCAGTGTACCATATGAATGCAAGATGCTAACAATAGGGAAAATTTCCTTGGTAGAGGGTGAGGATGTATGAGACCTGTATTTTTAGATCAGCTGTAAAACTAAAAATGTTCTATAAGGTATAAAGTAAGCCAGATGACAGGATCAATATTCAAATTATTTGTTTTCTTAAATGTGACTTTTTGCCCCAATCACCTTAGTATAGTATCAGTTATGGAAAAAAAGATCTGTTCAATTACATATATTATATCACTAACTATAAAACACTGGACAAAATTTTAGAAGACAAAAATTTAATGGTCTTTTTCATTTTTTTCTTTTTGAGACTAGGTCTCTCTATTTTTGCCTGTGGAACCACAGGCTCACGTTACCCAGGGTACCACAGACTCAAGTAATCCCCAGCCTCAGCTTCCCAAGTAGCTGGGATTACAGGCGCGTACCACCATGCCCAGCTATATTTTTTTGGAACTAGGTCTCGCTACGTGCCCTCAGTGGGACTCGAACTGTGATCCATGGCCCCGGCCACGGCTTCCTAGGCTGCCGTTTACAGGCATGCGCTACCATGCCTGGCCACTAATGGTCTTTTAATCTACCTCAAAAATGTCAGGCCAGGTGCAGTGGCGTGTACTCCCATGGAAGGAGGCTGGGACTGGGAATCACCTGAGTCCACAGGTTCGAGACTGCCTGGGGCAACATAGCGAGACCTAGTCCCAAAAAATAGCTGGAGTGGTGGTATGCACCTGTAATCCCAGCTACCTGGGAGGCTAAGGCTGGGGATCGTTTTTTGGGAGTACCTGAGCAACAAGAGTCTGCAGTTCCCCAGGCAACATAGCGCGATCTAATCTCAAAAAAAAATAAAGTCTTCATTTAAAACATTCTCCTTATATCCAAAAACTTATTTTTAATAACTTTTTTAATTAACGAAAGACAAGAAAAGGCTATTGTCTGAACAGTTAATTTGTACCAGATAACAGGAGAGAACTTGGGCAACTTGGTTCTTTTCTTGAAGCTACCTAGAACTAAGAAACAAGTTTCTAATTAAAAAAAAAAAAATACTGAAGATGCTGTGGTCTCAGCAAATATTTACACATTCTGAAAATATTCAAGATTACAAAAATTCTAAAACAAGAGGCAAACCAGAAATTAAGTTAAAACACCTACAATTAAAAATGGAAAGATCAGGTAACTTCAGAGGAATTAACATAGCAACAAAAGGCTTTAAATAATCACTCCTCAATCATTAATTATATTCCCAAGGACTCATATTAAAATTAGTATTACTAAAGCAGTCCCTAAAATAATGTTTACTGTAGAACACATATTTTAAAAAAATAATAAACTCATAACTGCTTCACAGACATAAATGCTTAGCATTTTGTTGCTCTACTTTTTCCCCTAGATATGGCTATATACATATATATACACATACATACACACACAACTTGTAAATATGTAAGATTGTAAATAGTAGTAGAAAATAGTTCATATACTATGATCCTGTTGTGTGCATGTATATACATATAAAATCATATTTATGGGTTGTGTGTATATATATTTAAAAATAGGATCCGGGCCAGGCATGGTGGTGCATGCCTGTAAGCAGCAGCTAAGGAAGCCACAGCCGGGGCCAGGGATCGCGGTTCGAGTTCTGCCAGGGGCACGTAGCCAGACTGAGTTCCAAAAAAATAGCTGGGCGAGGTGGCGTGCGTCTGTAATCCCAGCTACCTGGGAAGCTGAGGCTGGGGATTGCTTGAGTCCGTGGTACCTGGGCAATGTGAGCCTGCAGTTCCACGGGCAAAAATAGCGAAACCTAGTCTCAAAAAATAAATAAATAAAAATAAAAACAGGATCCATATATACAACCCATATATTTACACACACACACACACACACACACACAAAAGGATAGTAATATATGAACTATTTTCTTTTTAAAATTAATTATTTTATTTTACATCATTGTCTATCCAGAGTTGTCCCACTACCTATCACCTGTGAGCCATCATCTTAATCTTTTGTGCCCATCTCCCAATTTTACCTCCGATTTCCCCCCTCCCCACCCTCTTCTTGCTCTACACTTCAGTTCTGCTGACAGTTTTAAATTTTTTTTGTTTGTTTTCCCTATATCCTCATATAAGTGAGCTCATCCAGTATTTTTCTTTTTCTTTTTGGCTTATTTCTGCTAGCATGATTCCTTCTAGCTCCATCCAAGTTGCTGTGAATGACCTAAGTTTGTCTTTTTTGATTAATAAATAATATTCCATTGTGTACATATATCACAACTTTCTATACATTTGTCTATTTTGGGACATTTGAGTTGCTTCCATATCCTGGTTATTGTAAACAGTGCTGCAATAAACATTTGGGTGTGAGAGTGAGTGTATGTTTCCCTCTTAGCCTAGATCAGACCCAGTTTTAGTGATGGTTCACCTGTAACAACTATTACATTATGTTTGAATTCTCAAACCCATTAACAGATGTCACCTCACAGGAAAAACTGCAAACTCTTGCTGGAATGTTAATATCACTAAGCAATATTACCATTTTTTAAAAAGATGAGTCTAAGTAAATCCACAATGTCTACCATCACCAACTTCCTAGTGGGCAGTCATGCATTACAAAGGGTTGGCCATTTCAGTTTGCTTAACTGAAATGTAGCCCTGCCTTGCCTTTTTCCAGTATTGTGAAGCCACCTGAGATAACAAATAAGATTGTGTGAAAAGGGATTTGAAAACTGTGAAGCTGCACATGCTGAAGCCATGCCTCTCATTTTATGGTAACAAGAGAGGCAGGTGGGACAAAGGCCAGAGCTCTCAGCAAAGTTTGTAGGTAACTACCCCCAGTCTTTTTCTGCTCCCATTATGTGCAGGGACAGGGCTCAACATCCAAAAGAAAAGCAGAACTATACCTGCTCTTGAGGACCTCACTTGAGCAGACGGCCAAAGCAATCAACTTCCCTCTGCTCAGGTCCTCCTTCAGCAAACAGACCCATATATAAATGCCTGTTCCCTGCAATGGAGGGACTCGTGACACAGATGCACAGACACAGGTCAGGCTGCCTCAACAACTAAGGACTGAAGAAACAGGAATGCATGTTCTCTGCGGTCAGCATGGCCCAGGGCAGAGAACCTGAAGGGTGCTGAGTCCAGCTGCTCCCTTCCTTCTCCAAAACTTGCCAAGCAAGCAAATTCACTCCTCTTTCCTTCAGCAAAGTGGGAGGAGGACTGGCTAGAGGCAAGAAAATGACTTTAACTGAAATCCCTCCATGTGGGAAGATAGTCCAGAAAATGATAATTTCTCCCAGCAGGGTAAAACCCCCAACCTAAATTTACTGAGAAGATCAATTGAGATGAAGACAAGGTACTTTAAAAATAAAATAACAGCTGGGCATGGTGGCACAAGTGTCTGTAATCCCAATTACCTGGGAGGCTGAGGCTGGGGATCACTTGAGTCCACAGGTTCAACAAAGTAAAGACCCAGTCCCTTAAATACAAACAAACAAACAAACAAACAAACAGCTTCCAGTAGGAAGAAAAGTTACTGTTCCAGGTAAACATGTCTCTGGGATTTCTGCAGCATTTAGCACATAACCAACACTTAGTATTTGAAAGATTACTTTTAATGAGACATCTGCTTTAACTAGTATGTTCTGATAGTTTTGGAATGTTTGCTTAAAAAAACACAATCCTGTTACTTTACAGTTGTATCAAGTATGCACTGATAAGAAGGCAAATAATCACTTTTCTATTTCTCAATTCTGACCAGCTAATCTTTTCAGGAGTTTCTCTTTTTCCTTTTTGTCCATACTTTAAACAAAAGTTTTCAACCTATGTCTAGCCAATGAAATCATCAAAGACCTAAGGAAAAATATTTATTTCCTTTCCTATCCAAAAACTAAAATTATTCTACTTCCTTTCTTTGAAAAAAATTCTTATGTGGTCATAAAAATCTAAGCAATTTTTGGCCACTTTGGGTATACCAACAATTATTGATAGAGGATTACCAATGGAAAATACAGATTTAAAATCAGCTGTACAGGCATTACAAAGAATCCAGAAACAAATCTCTGAAGCAGCTGTGCCCTTTTACCTGTAATGGAAACCAGAAGTAAGGTGAGACTTTAATTACTCCCTTTCTTTCCTAGTTAAACTTTAAGTCTTTAGTTTGCAAAGACTTATAGACTGTGCATACAGTCTACAAAGATGAACAAACTTCTATTTTGAAAATTCATGTGATCTGTATCACCATGTAGATACCGTGCTTTGTCAGTGATCATGGAGTACCTGCACCTTGCCCACCTGAGCAATGAAATGTTTTGGCAGAAACTCTTAGTAGTCTGACTCACTGCTTTGGCCCCAGAATATTTATTTCTATTCTAGTAGAAGAAGTAAACACCACTGAAGTCAACCAAGAAAGAAAGCACCACAAAACAAGGCCTCGACACTATGTCCTCATCACTTTCCCTGCCCCGAGTCCACCGACCTCCAGGCACACAGCACAGCACAGCACAGCAAGGCACAGGGGCCAGGCTCCGAATGACTGGCCTATCTTGTCAGGGCCCCACATCAAGCATGGCCATCTCCAGAATGTAGCAGGGAACCTCCAATCAAGTGGCCCAGACAGGCACCAGAGGCTCTGGTGGAATTCACACCATGCACAATCACCAGAACATGAAGCACACCCAGGTAAAGACAACAAAACACTATGTAGGACACCAGCCCTTGAGTCTAAGAATTCCTTTGCTTACAACTTCCACTCAGTTTCATATTAGTTACCTTGCAACCTAAGACTGGGTGTACTGGCTACCACCAGAAAACCTTTACAGGGTCTGTATTCAGTGCTAAGTCTGATGTCACAGCGTCATTTGACAAAACTGGTGCTGTGACTTTTAATAAGCTGGATGCTGAAGTTCAGAAAGGTACTATTTGGCTGCCTCTGCTCCCCTAAGAAAACACTTTCTTGCCCTTGGCATCCAGAACGATTGAAGGGCTCTTCTGCAGTTGCTTTCTATGCACTTTAAAATACTCCAAGAGCAACAACTGTTCCTTTTCTGCCCTCTGGATGAGCATTCCAAGGTACAACTTCAAACAGAAGCAGTCTACCAAAACAAGGCAGACACTGTCAGCTTTTCTAATGAATATGCTAAAGCTAATACAAATTGTTTTCCAGTCTAGAAACCCAAGTGCTTGGACCTACCTAAACATTCATTCTAAAGTGAGATAGACACCTATCTTACTATACAAAAAGAACATTATTCAGAAAGATTAATCTATCACATAGTCAGCAACCACATTTCAAGGACTCCACTGGGGCTGCTTAAATAGAAACTGTATAGCTGGGCATGGTGACACATGCCTGTAATCCCAGCTACCTGGGAGGCTGAGGTTAGGGATCACTTGAGTCCACAGGTTTGGGACTACACCGGGCAACATAGCAAGACTTAGTCTCTCTAAAAAAAAAAAAGAAAAAAAAAGAAACTGTCGCTGGGCTGGGCATGGTGGCTCGTGCCTGTAAGCTTCAGCAGCCGGGGATAGGGATCACGGTTTGAGTCCCGCCTGGGGCCTGTAGCGAGACCTAGTTCCAAAAAAATAGCTGGGTGTGGTGGCGTGCGCTAATAAACCCAGCTACCTGGGAAGCTGAGGCTGGGAACTGCTTGAGTTTGTGGTACCCCGGGCAACGAGAGCCTGGGGTTCCATGGGCAAAAATAGCGAGACCTAGTCTCAAAAAAAAAAACAAACAAAAAAAACCTGTAAAAGTAGTAACATGAAATAAACCAGCTTTTCTTTTAGGGATGGCATTACCCTTCGAGTAATGCAGTTAAGCACCAGTTCATTATATGACATTAGCTTCTCAGTTTGAAGATCACCCTGCAATTACACCTTTAGATATGACTTGATTTAAATTTCAGTTCCACTTAAAACTGATAAGATCCAAGTCCCCACTCACAACTATGTAATAACAGGAGATAATTATAGGCTGTCAAGAGAATACTATCTAGTATCAAGCACAGCTATATTCCAAACCTCACATGACTACAAGTCAAATACCGCTCATCTAAAAAAGATTTGATTGAAATAATCAACACGTAAACCTGAAAGCTGAAGAGGAAGATGAGTAACTATGGCAAGAGGGGCTCTCTGGACTTTAACTGAAGGAAAAAGATGTTGTTTTTTTTTTTTTTTGGCATTACAAAGGGACCAACCATGTGTGTCCAATTGTGAAAGTAAACTTACTTAAATGCAATTTGCTAACAAGGCAGTAAAAACCCAACTGCTTTCACAGACCCCAGAGACACCTTCACACTTCTGCTCTCATGCAAAGCCACTGTGGCCGCAACCCAAAATGTATGTCCAAACCCAAGAAATTCTGCAGCCGAGATGGTTCAAAGTATTCAAGAACACATAACAGGACTTTTTCAGTGTCTTATTTGCCTTAGCACAAAGTAAATGTTACAAGCAATCAATTCTAAACCACAGATGTTCATTTACAAAAGTTTAACATAATCTGAGACATTCCAAAACCAAAGTTCCTAAACTGCAGTCCAAAGAACAAGGAATTCCTATTCTTGGGATGCAAGATGTTCAGGGAACTCCTTGAAATGCTGTGCATATATGAATTTTCCAGGAAAATGTTACCCAATTTCCAGCTAATGGGCACCATGACTATGTCTCCAGCAAGTTACAACGTAATAACCACTCCTTTGAACTAAAAAGTTCCAACTAGTTTTGTACTCATTCTTTAATATCAGTACTATTAGAATGCGGTCTTAGTGGACAAATGAACTGCACTAAGCTGGTCTCTGGTGTTCTCTACATGGTGAAACCCTTGAGCATCTTCAAAGGCCACCTCAAATCACATCTCTTTCACAAGGTCTTTTCTGATACCGCTGCCATGTGGTTTAATTTTCCCTGCTCTACAGGGAATCACTGCTCTACCTCTTCCATGACCTTAACGTGGCAGATATTCAGATTTGAAGTATAGGGATTGGGCATTTCATCATGAAATACCCTTTCTAGCATTTGTACCTAGCATCTTTGGGTACATGGTCATAAACCATTCATTGAGTTAAATTATATATTTTGTTTCAGTAACCAAACTGAATGAGTGGTCTCAAGGACAGACCATTAACTGTAATAATCTAATTCTTTAAAGTTTTTAAATCATCAATACACACATACAACAGGAAAGTCCCTTTAAATGGGCACAGGATACACACTTGCAATTATGCTTGTAGTACTATGACTTCCATCCATGTAACAAAGTTACAACAGTTAACACTTTGTTCATTTCTAACTCCATGTGGAATTCCATAATCAAAAATAGCTCTTGAAGCTGGGCACGGTGGCTCATGCCTGTAAGCTTCAGCCTATGAAGTGGCTGGGGCTAGGGATCGCAGTTCGAGTCCTGCTTGGGGCAACACAGCGAGACCTAGTCCCAAAAAATAGCTGGGTGTGGTGGCGTGCACCTGTCATCCCAGCTACCTGGGAAGCGGAGGCTGGGGATTGCTTGATCCGTGGTAGCCCGGGCAACATGAGCCTGCGTTTCCATGGGCAAAAATAGCGAGACCTAGTCTCAAAAAAAAAAAAAAAAAAAAAAAAAAAAAAAAAAAAAAAAAAAAAAAAAAAAAAAAAAAAAAAAAAAAAAAAAAAAAAAAAAATCAAAAAAACAAAAAAGCTCTTGAAATTGAAGAGGGACTGGAACCACTGTGAGCTGGGTTAGAGCGTTCCACACAAATATTAAGCATATGCTATTGACAGAGGTGCTATTAAACAATTTCTAAAATACCAAGTAAAACCAACTTTCAGGACACTTCACTTAGGAAGCACAAGGCTACCATCATTAAATTATATAAACAAAAAGAATGACCAGGAAATCTTACTGGAAATATTTGCAGGAGTCAAAGAAATAATATTGTTCAAATTCAGATACAAGTGTGGACACAAAGAAAGAGCACTGTACCTGAAATCAAAAGACCAGGATGATGAGGATTTCCAGTTCTGCCAAGAAGGAATCATTCCATGCCTCCCAGGTCCTCCCTCTAAAACTCAGAAAGCTTTTGAAATGACATAACAAGCAAGCATAGGAGGAAAGAAGAGGCAGGCTGCTAAGAAACCTGGATGTGGGGAAAACATGGCACCGAGTTCCCTTGACGTTCCTCCTCCTGTCCAGGTGGAAATGCAGGAGCCTCCAGGATGGGACAGCTAAATTACAAAGGTGAAAAGCTCCAAGAAGACTGCTCTCCCTAGTCAAAGGACCAGGGAAAGTTGGTCTTAAGCCCTCCCTACTGCACTCAAATATCAACAAGAAAACAGCATACATCAATGAAGCCCTCTAAGGTTTCTGTGGTTGGAAGGGGAGTTAACCTTTTGCCTTCTTCCTGTCCTGCAGAACCAGGTAGCATGTGCCACGTGGCACACCAGGTAGTACTGACAGGGTCAAGCAGGGATCTCCTCTCTCATCTCTTGCCTAGAAATTCAGGGAGTGTACCAATTCCTGATCAGAGTCAACAGGGTCCATTGGGGTTCTCAGCCTCTATTCCCAGTCAGTCCCGGCTGGGATGAGGGATGGTGAGAGGCTCAGCTAGTGTCTGCTGCCCTCTCCCCACCTTGGTGTCTGCCAAGCCCAGGGAAACGTGGCATTACAGTCCCACTCAACAAAGGAACAGAACCTTAGGGACAAGGAGGTTTTAAGAGTTAATATTCCTATCACCAAATCTCTAAGAAGGGGAGAAAAAGAGCAAGATTTAAAAAGTATTTGAAGAAATAAAGGCTGAAAATGTCCCAATTTGGGCAAAAAAAGACAAATAATATACAGATTTAAAATTTTTTTTATTAATCTTTTAAATTTATTTATATATATTTCACATCATTTCGGTCCCTGGGGGTCATCCACCACCTCCACCTCCCCGCCCACTCCAGCTGGTCCCTACTCTCCCCTTGTGCAGTTTCATTTGGTTGACCATATATTAGTGAAATCATTTGGTTTCTGTCCCTTTCTATCTGGCTCGTTTCTGTTAGAATGATTTCTTCTAGGTACATCCAGGTTTCCATAAATTCATCAAATTTGTCATTTTTAATTGATGAGTAATATTCCATTGTGTGTGTGCATATATATATATATATATATATATATATATATATATATATATATATATACCACATCTATACAGATTTAAGAAGCTAAGCAAATCAAAGTATAAAAAGTTAAAAGGAACCTATAACAAGATAAATCATAATTAAACTTCTAGAAACTAAAGATGATAGAAAAGCTTAACCTCAATCAGACACATGATGCATCTATCTGCTTACAAAGAAATAGCATTTCAGAAGACAGGTTCCTCATCTGAAAACAGGGAGACCAGAGAATGTAAAACATTGTTTAAGTACTAAAAGAAACTGTCAATTCTATAGCTGATAAAGAGAGTCCTCAAGAATGAAGAGGAATTAAAAAGTCATGGATGAAGGAAAGTTGAGAGAATTCATTGTAAACAAACCCACATTTAAAGAATGGTTAAGGGATGCAATCAAAGCCTAAAAGAAAAAGGTTAACAGAAGATGACTAAAAACTTCATGAAGGAAAGAGCATCAGAATAGGTAAAAATTGGTGTAAAGGTAATAAACTATCCTACCTATGAGCTTCTTAAATTAGATTTGATGACTGACAAAACCATCTGACACATTATTACTCAAAAGTGTAGTAACAAATACTTAAAATATTTACGTTTTTAAAAATGAGTGTGAAAAGGAATTTAAATGGAATTAAAGTTTTCACAATGTATTTAAAGTGGTAAAACATAGATACCAGTAGTAGACTGGAGTAAGACACACAGACACACAGACACACACACACACTCTCTCTCTCTCTCTCTCTCTCTCTTTTTGAGGCTAAGTCTCGCTATTTTTGCCTGTGGAACCACAGGCTCTCGTTGCCCGGGGTACCACGGATTCAAGCAATTCCCAGCCTCAGCTTCCCAGGTAGCTGGGATTACAGGCGCACGCCACCATGTCCAGCTATTTTTTTGGAACTAGGGCTAGCTATGGGCCCCAGGCGGGACTCGAACCACGATCCCTAGGCCCGGCTGCTTCATAGGCTGAAACTTACAGGCATGAGCCACCGTGCCCGGCTCCCTACATATGTTATTATAAAACTAGAGCAACCACGAAGAAAATGACACAAAGTTTTGATATATTAAAAAAAAATCACTAATTAATCAAGATAGAATCTAAAACAATGTTTAAATAACCAAAGGAAGGTAAGAAACAGAAGAGAAAAAATAGAAGACTTATGCTTTTATCAACAATTACTATATTGTAAATATAAAGTCTAAGCATAAATTAACAAAGATGAACAGAATAAAGAAAGATGTAATAAATACCTAAAACAATCTCACTTCAAAATAACAACATGGGAACATTTAAAATACAGAAAAATATATTTCATGAAAATATTTATAAAACATACAAAACTATGTTATAATATCTGATAACAGACCTCAGGGCAAAGAAAATCATTAGAAACAAAAAGGGACATTGTAAAAGGACCAATGTGCCAAGGTGATGTAATAATCCTAAATTTACATACCACAAAAGAATCTCAAAAGCATAAAGCAAAACCTGAGAGCTAAAGGAGAAAAACACAAATCCACATTTATATTTCAACTTTGAGACTCCTATTAGACAGAAAATCAACAGACTACAGAACTCAGTATTATTAGACCAACAGTATCTAACTGATGTTCACAGAACACTTCACTGAATGACAGAACACAATGTTTTTTCAAATACTTACGTTAATACTTACCATCTCGTAGGCCCACAGGGTGTGTACCAAGATAGGACATATCCTAGGTTTAAAACAAACCTCAACAAATTTAAAAGATTTGAAATCATGCAAAGTATGCTCTCTGACCATAATAGACTGAAACTAGAAACAGGTAACAGGAAAATCTCTAAACATTTAGAAGCTATAACACATTTCTAAATAATATATGGGTCAGAAAAGACATACTTCTCAAAAGAAATACAAATACAGATGAAACTGAATAAAAATTAAACTACACTATCAAAATAAAGACACAAATCACCATTATCAGGAAAGGTACAGAAGATACAACTAGTATCACTACTCTTATTCAACTAGAATATTGAAAGTTCTTGCCTCTGCAGTGGAAGATGGAAGGGAAAAGGAGGGCGATGCAAAGAGGGGTGCAGAAAGAGCAAAACCGAGAATATAAAGGAAAGAAGAAATAAAAATTCTTTATATGCAAAGAAAATATATTTGCACAGCCCCAAATAATCTATAGAAAGGGCTTAAAACCATTAAGTATATTCAGCAAGGCCCCAGGGTACAAGATCATAACACAAAAATCACATTATTGTGTAGTAAAATGAGCAGGTAGAAACTAAAAATAGGGATCATTCGCAGCTACTCTAAAGAATATGAGACACACCTAAGTATAAATATAACAAAACACATACAGTAGCTATATGTTGACAATTGCAAAATACTGAGAAAAAAACTCACAGGTGACATAATTAAGACTTGCCATGTTCATAGATTGGAAGACAACAAAAAGTTGAGATGTCAGTTCTCCCCCGAACAGATCTATAGGTTATATGCAACTGCTACTGCTATCAAAATTCCAGTTAAGAATTTTTTTTTAAAGCTCACAAGGATTTATTTGTGATAGAATCAGCTATCCAGAAAAGGGAAGTCCAGCAAGATTTATTATATAGGTAGTTAAACGTTTATTCTAAAATTTGTTTGGAAAGGCACAAGTGGGCCCTAGCATAACAATCTTACTGTATAGCTACAGTAATCAACACAGCAGGATACTGGCAAGAGAGACATACTCATCAATGGAGTAGGACTGAAAACTCAGAAATGAATTCACACAAATAAGCTGAACTGATTCTGACAAAGCTGTAAATTAAACTAAAAGAAAAAAAGTCTTTTCAATAAATGGTAATGGAACAACTGAACATTCAGTCAACAACAACAAAGAACCTTGACCTAAATAAATCTCATACTTTATTCAAAAATTAACTCAAACTGGACCTTGAATGCAAAATAAAAACTTATTTTTAAAAATTGGAGAAAAATCTTTGGGATTTAGGACTTAGGCAGAGACTTCTTAGACTTTGTACCAAAGACTGATGCACAAAAGGAAAATTTGGGAAGTTAGGTCTTAACAAAATTAAAAACTATTGCTCTGTGAAAGACCTTGTTAAGAGGATGAAAAAAAACAAAAACAAAAACCATACTTGCAAACCATTGATTTGACAAAGGGTTGGTTATATATAAAAATAAAGAACTCTCAAAACTCAAAGAGAAATAGTTTTAAAAATATAAAGAAACACTTCACTGAAGAGAATATAAAGATAACAAATAAGTACATTAAAAGATGTTCAACACCATTAGCCAGAAGGGTAAGGCTAATTAAAGCAGAATGCGTTATCACTACACACCTATCAGAAAGACTGAGATTAAGCCTGGCACCGTGGCGCGTGCCCGTAAGCTTCAGGCTATGAAGCGGCTGGAGCTAGGGATCATGGTTCAAGTCCCGCTTGGGGCACACAGGGAGATCTAGTCCCCAAAAATAGCTGGGCGTGGTGGTGCGTGCCTGTAATCCCAGCTACCTGGGAAGCTGAGGCTGGAGACTGCTTGAGTCTGTGGTACCATGGGGAACATGAGCCTGGGGTTCCATGGGCAAAAATAGCGAGACCTAGTCTCAAAAAAAAGAGAAAGACTGAGATTAAAAAATAGTGAAAATAACAAAAGCTGGCAAGGATAGAGTACTGAATCACTGGGGACACTGCTGTGGGAATGTAAAAAGGTAGTCACTTTGGAAACAGTGTGGCAGGTTCTTATAAAACTAAACAAACAACTAACATACAAGAGCAATTGTTCAATTAGGCATTTATCCCAGATACATGACAATTTATGTACATACAAATACAAGTACATGAATGTCACCCAGATTTCCTCCCACAGGTGAATAGAAATGGTACACTGTGATTGGTATTCAACAGTCAAATGGCACAAACTATGAATATACACAATTTGGGTGAATCTCTAAGGAATTATGTTGTGTGAAAAAAGTCAATACAAGAGGTCACATTTGGCATGATTCTTGCTATAACAAAATTATAGGATTGAGAACAGTTTCTGCCAGGGTCAGAGAGGAGGCTATGGGATGGAGGGGGCTATAAAAGGGCAACATGAAGGATCTTGATGACAGAAATGTTCTCTATCTTGATGTTCTCAACATCAGTATCTTAGTTGTGATACTGAACTGCGGCTTTGCAAGACATTCTCATGAAGGAAAACTAAGCAAAATTTATATAGGCTCTTGTTCTTTCTTACAAATACATGAGACTTTACAATTTTCTCAAGATTAAGGATTGAAAAAAAAAAATAGAATTGGTTCCCAGCTCTGCCACAAGCTTATTAGGTAGCTGACTGTGAACAAATTTTAAACTTTCTCCTTAATGTCTCCATTGGATCAATGGCTAAACAGCATGTGAAGCATTATGAAAATTAAGTGTATGGCCCTGGAGCATACTTCAAAAGAAGGCTGTCAACAATCTACATGTAGACACAAATATTCTGAATTGTGTAATTCAAATGCCTACTACTAAAGTCATACAAGCAATTTTTAAAGTCTCTTCTCAATGTGATCTCTCCATATAAAAATAAGGTAGGGGAATTTTTAGTTTTAAACTGAAAACTGAATTTCTAACTAGTAATTGAAATGGTCATAATAAAGTGAATATGGAACTACTACTAGTAAAAAGTTTGGAAGGAAAACAGAATAGTGGTTAACAAATACTGTTTCTTTGGATAAGGAAGTTAGTAAAAGTTAATGTTTATATGCACTGGAATAAAGTTAAATCTGTTTTCTAAAATGTACTTAAATCACAGATGTAGATTTAAGATTCTACATTTCTAAACATTTTCTCTGCCTCCAAAGTTGAAACTGGGACATAGCCAAGTTTTTATATGCTTTTATATCTGCCTGCTTTTATATCTGCCTGGTTTAGGGATCTAGAAAGTCAGCAAAAATAAAATCAGGCTTTGTGACAGAGAAGTAAGGAAAAAGCCCTGAAAGACAATCAAATGCACTTTACCCCAGAAGATGAGGGGAATTTTTAAACACTGATCACATTGGGCACCTAGCCTTTGAAGTTCATTGAAGTACTGGGTTAGAGTTGACTTACAGGGAAGCTTTTGAAAGAGGTGGAAAGAAATGTTTTATTATTCAAATTGTACTTGTCCACAATTGATACTGAAAGAGCTATTTGTGTTAAGATGAAATCTTTGTAATATGTATAGAGGGTACATGTACAGGGGGTAGTATGTACAGAGGGAACCGTGGCGGGAGATTTTTTTATTTGGTCAGGAAGAAGGAAGGCCTGGATGTTTGGAGCCCTAGGTTCCACAGCCAAGTCCCAGTGAGAGGCTACTGCAAAGGTCAGAGCATCCTCCTGGGTAAAGTGAAAGAAATAAACCCTATGGGTTCTACAGACCTTTGCTAAATTTAAAGTCCCTCAGGAACAGTAAAATCTAGTCTCCAGGCAGGTTTCTGGTATGACAAGCTTCCCTTTACCTCTGCTTCATGACAATTTTCTTCTTATCTATAGGCACCCCCGAACCCCCC